>PVJH01002173.1:38564-177298 GCA_004026705.1 Nesogale talazaci | reverse complement strand
AGCTGATTGACAGGCTAGATTCTAACTACCACAGATTGCAAGGGTTGATGAACAAATGGAGACACATTTTCTCTTGGTGGGATCCTCTATCAAGCTTTGCCAGAGTTTTGGTAAACAAATTGCCTCTATACTTTTCATTCCATTAATTTTCACTTTGTGGTCTCCAAACACCTGCTGACTACAACAAACTGTTTTTAAACTTTATTTTCAGCAATTGCTATTTACATATGACATTAGGGGTGCCGTGTGATAATCTTCACATTCTATAAGGTCACCCTTTGTTTTGGAATGAGTACAAATGTGACTATCTTCCCATTGGCTGATCAGGCAGGTGCCTTCCAGAATTCTTGGTATAGGCAAATGCTGCTTCTAGAGCCGCATCCCTTAGCTGAAGTATTTCATTTGGTATTCTGTCGATTCCTGGACTCTTGTCTTTGTCTAGTGCCTTCAGTACAGCTTGAACTTCTTGTAACACCATCAGATCTCGATTATATCCGACAGCTTGAAACTGTTCAAATTTAATCAATTCCTTTTGGTGCAGTGACTCTTTGTATTCCTCCTATCGTTTTTGATGCTCCATGCATCATTCAATAGCTTGACCACAGCATCCGTCATTATTACAACATAAAGTTTGCATTTTTCTTCTGTTTTTTAGCTTGAGAAATGCCAATTGAGTTCTTTTCTTTCAGTTTTCTAACTCATGTCTCTTTCACATTTCATTATAATATTTAATTTGTCTTCTCAAGTTACCCATTAAAGTTTTCTGTTTAGCTCTTCGACTTTATTATTTGTTCCATTTGTTTTAGCTACTATATTCAAGAGTATGTTTTAGAATCTCTTTTTTTATCCCCATTTGATCTTTCCTTTCTCTCCTGTCTTTTTAACAAACTTTTTCTTTCTGCATATATGTCATTTTACATACATAGATAGTACAACGTACTATATTTAAGGGTATGTTTTAGAATCTCTTCTTTCATCCCCATTTGATCTTTCCTTTCTCTCTTGTCTTTTTAACGACTTTTTCTTATGGCATATATGCTGTTTTACAACTCATCTGGTCTTCAGTAACTCATGAGCAGTGTGTTAAATCTGTTTATAAGGTGATCTCTAAGTTCAACTGGGTTATACTCAAAGTAGCATTTTTGGCTCTAAGCCACTTATTTGAATTTTCTTCAAGTTAACCCCAAACTTACATAAGAATGATTGATAATTTGTTTCACAACCCATCCCTGAACTTATTTTAGCTCATGATATTGAGCTTTCTCAATAAGTCTTTCTACAAATGTACTCAATGCATTCTTGCCTAGTCTTTCTGTCCAGGTCCATAAATGTCATTAAAGGAAAAGCAAAACTCAGACCTACTGCCACTGAGTTGATTCTAATATTAACTCTAAATGAGTTTCTGATGGTGTAAATCTGTTTGGGAACAGAGAACTTCATGTATCTCTGGTGTAGCAGCTAGTGGATTTGAACCACCAAACTTGAAGTTCAAAGTATACCAGGACACAAGGATTTCTGTTGTTGAATAAAGGAAATTTCAATTAAAAAGTTGCTTGTCTTTTAAGGCTCTGTAACGTAATATCCAGTTGCATTATTATCATCAAGGTCATTTATCATCAAGGCTATATTTTCCCACTAATGATCCTTCCTTTTTTGTTTCCAACTTTGGCATCTGGTGACCAATAATTATTAATCTATCACGATTGTATGCTTGATTTCTTTCAGACAAAAGAGGTTGACAGAATTCTTCAATTTCTTCATCTTTGGCTGTAGTGTTTGCTGCATTTATTGGAATCATAATTGTTTTGTGGGGGGTTCCTTGTAGGCTGATAATTATCTTACCACATGAAGCATTCAAGATGGATCTTGAAATATTCTTTTTGACAATGACCATGACACTATCCTTCTTGAAGTTGTTGTTCTGAGCACAATAAATCATATGACTGCCTGACTGAAAATGGCCAATACCAATCATTTTCTGCTCACAAATGCCTAGCTTTCTGCTTTCAACTTCATTTTTGACTACTTCTATTTGTCCTACATTCATTCCATTTTCCGATGAGTGGTAGATGCTTGCAGCTGTTTTTTCCCATTTGGAGTCATTCTCCATAGATTCGTAAAGGTTCTGAGAGCTTTCCTTCATTCACGTCATTAACGTTGACCACTTTGAGGAGGCAGCTCTTTTCCAGTATATTTTTCATGACTGGCAACTTGAGGGGCTCATCTTCCAGCTGCATCAGACTGTGCTTCAGGGCTATTTGTGCTGGCTGATGGATGCTCTTTAAAAGCCAGCATAAGTAGTCCGTCTGTAGGTTCTGAACTTGAACTCTGTGTTGATATCTTTGAGTCACCTGAGAGTTTTACCTTGGGTGATCTGCTGCATTGTTCATAGAAAGTTAGAAAAATCCATGGAATTTGACTCGGCATTCAGAACAATCAAAATTCTTCTTCAAGTGATTTACTTCCCACTCCCACCCCCTGCATCCCCCTCCCTCCTCCAAATTTTCTCAGGGTAAGTCTCATTCCAGAGGATATCATGGAGAGCAATGAATCCTTTACATATCTGCTTTTATGCAGAATTAGATAACCAAAACTTATGCCATAGAAATAGAACAAGCTGGGACTTCCAATTTGATTGCAGAATAAGTGCTCACATTAAAACTGGCACTTACCAAAAGTTTTGATGCAATTTCTTGACAGTATCTTCTTCTTTGTTTGGAAAAAGGGCCTGTGTTCACTAGTCTCTCAAAGGTTCCTGTGTTTTATGACTCAGGCTCATTTAGTAGATTTTTCATTTAAACCCAAGAGAAAAATTTTATATCTTTCAGTGAACTTTAACTTGGAGGGTTGGGAATTTTTCCACCCACCTACAACAACAGAGCAAAATGAAAAAAATTAAAATAAGCACTACCATAAAATTGATTGTGATTCATAGCAATCCTATTAGACAGAGTAGAATTGCTCCCAAAATATTTCCAAGCCTATAAATGGTTTTCAAGAAGCATACCACCACATCATCATCCTGCAGAGTGGCTAGTGTTTTCTTACTATCAAGCAGCCTAGTGCTCCAAAAATTTCTGTGAAGCAGAAGAGTTGTCCTTTGGAAAATATGGGATTCTAAGTGGTAGAATGTTGAACCCAAAATTCTGGAGTATTGTAGTCATCGGTCGCTCTGAAAATAGAAAAGCTCCTTTCTGGTGGGAATAAGTGTGTGGTTAAGCCTGGCACATAATTGGTATTAAAAAGAATGAAGCAATCAATGAGGAGACAAGCTAGAGGGAAAAGGAGGTCATGCTTTTCTGTGATGCTTCTGGAAGTAAAATGAAAGAAAACATAAGTAGTTGGATTCTGATGGCACGGGTTCTAGAGTGGGACTCTGTATTCTCCCATGTTACCAGGAGGCAGCTGAAGGTTTCAAGTCCCTCCTCTCTCAGTTCTTGTCCCACTTGCACAAAAGCCTTCCCAGGAGCAACAGCGTTCAGACCACAGTCAGTTAAAAGTTTGTTAGTGAAGTACTTCAATATGAACCACCAAAATACCCCCAGCTAATCCAATGACCATGTAGAATAAAGGGCTAATTTATTAGCCTGATAATGGCAGAGACAACCACTGGCTGTCTTCTGACTGTTTTTCTGCTACTGGTTGGGTTTTTGTGGGTACTTCTCCCTTCCAGGTGCTTGCACCCCTGAACACTAGAGTTCATGCTCTGTTCCTATTACCAGTCCCCCACCAAAAGTGGACAAATAGCAGTCTGGCTAATTGGTGCTAGTGTGAACCTCATCCTTTCACCCACATCTTTCACTCTCTCTGTTTCTTCCATCGATAGTGAATGTGCCTTACCTGCTCTTCACCTTTCTTTGCACTGGGGAGACATGGAGGAAGGGCACTTCCACCTCTTTTTGATGTAAGTCACCCTTCCACAGTCATCTCTTTGACCCCTTTGCTTAGTTCTAGCTAACAGCAGTAGTTCGTGGTCATAAACTTAAACACGAACTTACTTCTATACAGTAGCTTTTGCTCACAGCCTCCCTCCCAGGACAGAATAGAAATGCTCCTGTGATCTCTGACACTGGAACTCTTTCTGACCCTCTTTGGAGTGGCTGGTGGTTTTGAACTGCTGACCTCGCAGTTAACAGCCTAAAGTACAACCCACTATGTCACTGAAATTACTTGCATAAAATCCAAAATTATGGAACAGCCTTGGCCATTTCACAGGGGACCCCACTCCATATAAGGTACACTATATATTGTTGAATTTGGCCTTGGCCATCAGTGTCTGTGCCAGTGAACTATGTTAGATCACACAGACATCATTAGGTTTCATGTTTCTCATTTATGGAGTACGTTGGTGGGATGTGGGGTGAAGATGGTTAACATACTTTACTTACTTTCGGAATACTCGTCCAGATAAAAGAAGAAAGGAAGTGTTTTTTCAGTAGAATCCCCTTTCAAGACCTTGGATACCAACTCAGCTTTGCCAGTAGGGGTAGCTGCTGAGCTGCCCAAAGATGACACACTGGTAGAGAGGTCCTTTCTGCCTAATGGGGGAGATTTGTGATCTGGTCCAAATTTTCCAGTTTATTTCCGGCTACTCCTTTGAAAATATTTTATCTCCTAGCCATGCAAAACTATTCACGTTGCCTTACCACACCCAATTTACTTTGGTGCATGCTCTTTGTGCTAGGAATGCCCTCTTCTCCCCATTCATCAAAGCCCACATCAGAGATGACCTTCTCCAACCAACTGTCCCAGAACCCATCCACAGAACAAATCATCCCTTTCACAATTTGTATATCTATCTCTCTGTCCATCCATCTAGCTCTCTCCCCCTAGACTGTAATTGTTTATCCACTTATTTCTCCACCTCCATTGTGAGGGCAACTCCATGTGGCATTTACTTCAGAGCTGCTGAAACTAGGGAACACAGGCATCTTTCTAATGAAGAAGACACAATCAAGAAATTATCTCAGAATTATTGAAGACAGTCCATGTTTCAATAGACATCATGAAATTTGGGGATTAAGAGAATTTTTGAAAACTATAACTCAGCTGAGCCCTGGTGGCCTAGTGGTTGTGTGCGGGACTGCGGCCCAGAGGGTAGACAGTTCAAAATCCAGCAGCAGCTCTCCAGAAGCAAGGCTGGGCTCCCTACTCCCACCAGGGCAGTGATGCCACAAATAAGAAAAGAAAAGAAAACTATAACTCTCCAAAATGGAAGACGCACAGTAGATGTGAAGACCATGAACCTGGGTGGATGTGAGATTGTAGGATTCTGCATTGATTGTAGGATTAAATGCAAGGACCATTCAATAGTTACCATGATTAGAAACACGCAAAAGAGAGGGACCAGAGGCTACACGGGACCTTCTTAGCCAGGAGCTCACTCAGGTGGAAAGCGCATGAGCATTCTTCTACAGACAGAGTGGTCTGGGCCCCTAAACTGAGTCACCGCTGCTAGCCCAGAGTTGGTTTCTTTTGTAGTCTAATCAGAGGGCTATTTCAGGCATGATTCCCCGCGGATGTCTTTCACCACCAGGTAGTTTTATAACATGAGAGAAAGAGGGAAGGAGAGATGACAAGAATCAGAATTCCTATAACAAGAAAAAATTTTCCACACCAAACCTAGATTTGTAGGTCCCCTTGAGCCAAGTGAGAAAAGGCATGAAATAGCTAGGCATGAGTTATTCCCCAAAGACTTGTCTTTTTACTAGAAAGAACTTTGTAAATGTTAATAGGTACTAGACTAGCTGGAAGCTGACTTGCTCTGGGCCCAGGGACATGAAATAATCATCACTTTGTTTGCTTGATTCTAAATGGGCTTAGTATTGATTTGCATTAGAAGGATTCCAAATTCCCACTACTTTAGGAGAGTAATCCAAACCCACCACTTTTCATTCCTTGCAGTTTCTTGCCCATGAAACTGCCTTTGAAACTCTGCACCAAACACGGAGAAGAATACATGCAAGAAAAAGCCTAACGTCTCTATCTTCATTTCATCCATGTTTCCACCACAAGCACTTGAACAGAGCCTGGGCCTTCGCTGGGGTTCATGGGTGTGCCTCTCGTTCTGTCAAATTGCTAATCCACCACCACCACCTGTTGCTGTTGTTCATGACTCCTGCAGGGCCAGAGGACAGAGTAGAACTGCCCCATAGGGTTTCTGAGGTTTTAATAAATATGGAAGCAGACGGCAACATCTTCCTCGTGCACTAAATAACCAGAAATTAAAAAAAAAAACCACAAATCCACTGCCAAATAGACATTTCCGGTTGTAAGGCTTTAGGATTTACAGGGGGTAATAGCCTCATCTTTCTTCTGAGGAGTGCCTGGTGGCTTTGACCCCCTCACCTGATGGTTAACACTTAACTGCCTACCGAACAGCACAAGGAAATGCTAAGAGCAAAAGTATGATGTGATGTGTACCAGAGGGCTCAACTCTACCATATGGGATTTTATAGCAGTACATTATTTGTCCTAAAAATGTTGAAGTTAGAATTCTAGTGTGTGAAAGATTTCAAAGTCTCTCCTTCCCCTGCCTTCCAGTAAGGCTCGGTCATGTCATGGGTTAGCCATACTACAGAAAGATGCCAATTCTCGTCTCTTCTGTGGCCACACATTTTGTCCTCTATCATGACATCTCCCCACTACAGGATATTCTAATTTTCACATCTTTTATGTGTATAAAGTGTATCTAATGAATATAGAAATCTCATTTAATTATACATGCTTTAACACACATTAATTGAATGTCTAGTGTGTGCTAAAGCTATTCTAACTGCTACATAAAATATTTCAGGAACAGAACAGAAAAAAATTCCAACACTTGCAGGACTTAGGGAGTCATTAATGGAACATTAGTTAAGCCCCGAACTGCTACATTAAAGTTCCATCCCACTAGCCACTCGGGCAGAAAAACATAGTAGTCAGCTTCTTTAAAGATGGAAAAAAAAAAACTGCCATCCAGTTGACTGCAGGGGGAGCCCTGGTGCCATAGTGGTTTTCAAGTTGGTCAACTAACCACAGGGTTAGCAGTTCAAAACCAGCAGCTGCTCTTCAGGAGAACGAGGAGGCTTTCCACCCCTATGAAAATCCACAGCTTCAGAAATCAATGGGGGTAGATCTGCTCTGGTCTGTAAGACCTCTATGAATCAGAACTGACTCGATGACCATGAATTTGCAGTGCAGGTACAGGACAAGGTAAGACTGCCCATGTGAGTCTGGGTAGAGTAGAGAATCAAATCCATAGAAACTCTTAGGTGTGTAAGAAAGAGGTTTATATACAAGAGCCACTGTTCCTGAAGAAAGCATTCCACTCCAGTCCAGTCTAATCTCACACGTCTGATATTAGCCCCTATGTCTGATACCAGTCTATAAAGTCTTCTTCAGACTCACAAGACACATGGAATGATGTCGAATGCAAGACGATCACAAGCCAGAGGGGTAGAATGACTTGGATCCAGCGGCGTTGTGAACATCTCCGTACTGGCAGGAGTTTCCAAGTGGCTCCTCTGGCTTCAGAGGTCTGGTTGCATCCATGTGGATTGTCTGGCTCATGACACTAGGGTAGCTTCATGTGGCTTCTTCTCAGCGATGTCTCACAGGAAGCCAGCCTTGTGAATAGAGAGACGCCAAGCGAGTGTTGTCAGTAGAACGTATCCAAGGAAGTGAACCGAGAGAAACGGTGTTTCTGCCTCCAAGAAGGAATTATTACATTTCCCAGAATTCTCAGGAGAAAGCCACGCCCACACAGAGGTTTCACCCCTACACTCTTAATCCTCAAATTTCCAACAGACTAGGAGACTGCCACACTGCCCTATACAGTTTCCAAGGGCAAAATCTTTATATAAGCAAGATTGTCACATCTTCCTCCTGCATCTTCCTTCCACAGAGAGGCTGTTGTATGGAAATTGATCTCTTCTCTTGATTAACAGCTGAGTGATTTAATGATTACATACTTAGAAACCTAGTGCAGTTCTATTCTGTCTTAGAAGGTTGCCATGAACCAAAATAAATTTGACAGCAATGGGTTGCTTTCATGTTTGCTTCCACAGTTTATATATTGTACTTGGATAGGTGAGCATGTGTAATAATGCTCACCAAACAGATCAGAAAATGGAGCTAACAAATGACTGATTCAGCACTATTTTTGAGAGTACTTGCCCATGCCGTCCCAAGAATGGGTACAAATCCATTGTTCTATCCCCAACTGTATTCAGAGCACAGGGAGGTTGACTCTATGTATTAGACTTTTACACATATATATGTAAAAGAGAGCTTTATGTCAAGAAGTTGTTCTATATCAGGAAAACATCGCAGCCCAGTACAACACAAGTCCGTAAGTCTGATACTAGTCCATAAGTCCCTCTTCAGATTCATGCAGCTATATGCAATGATGTAAATGCTAGAAGATGACAAGGCAGTGGGTGAAAAGCCTTGTGGATCCAATGTGGTGATGCAAAAGGTAGAAAGATTAGGAATAAAGAGGGTTGTCTTCCCTGAATGCCTACGCTAAACAAAACTTAGCTGGTCATGCCACAATAGAGAGATTTGAAAGAAATCAGACCCATATTAGACACCTATGGGAACAATCCAAAGCTGGGTATTCACAGACTAAGGTCACCTAGATACAGGGGAAGGTCACCCTGGGCCCATAAACACTGGGGACCAGAAACATTCCATCACACATGTGCCTGAAATCATCAGTCACTTAGATGGGCCAATATTCTCAACCACACGCCCACACCCAACCCAAGTGAGGATAGGAAATAGCACATACTGAGGGCAAGGCTCTCTCTGCCTCTCTCAGGCAGAGGGTGGGATCTCTCCTGTGTGTGAAGTACCCTCTCAGTACCTGATCAGTACCTGATCTCTCAGTACCTGATCACCCTCTCAGTACCTGATCTCTCATTAATTTAGGTTCCGAGACTCCTCTTTTGGTTCTGTGGACTCCATGTTCTGGTCATTTTTCCATTTTTCACTCTTCCCTGAAGAAGTCATTTTCATTTGCAAACTCTCCCATGGCCCTGCCATGTGGCCTCGCACACTTTCCAAAGACCACGTGTATTTCCTGAGATTGTAACACCGGAAATTTCCCTTTCTCACATCAAAGTTACTTGGATTACAAAAGTGCTTCTGCAGTGTGAATTCTTTCAGCATTGAGAAGCAAGAACCAAGGTAAACCATGTGTGACCAGAAACCTAACAGGCGGATCTTCAGGGCTCTGGCAAGTCTCCTCTTGGCTCTTCAACAGGAAGGTGAAGGCCGAGAAAGAGAGCGTTGGCTCCCAGGAGCCTCTTTATGAGGAGGTCAGACCCGCAAGGAAGCACCATTAGGTTGTGACCTGATTGACAGACTAGACTCCACCCCTTCTCTTCAAGTTGACATGGCACGCTGTAACTACCGCACTCTACAAAGTTGTTGCCTCAGACAGAAATCAATCTATGGCTGGAAACTACAAGTAAGGCTACGCTGGGAGCCATCACTTCCTTGAGGTTTTCTGTACTTTTCTTTTGTTTCAATCTCATACTCCCATTAGGATTCATGATGCATGGAGGTTCCTTGGCTTTTTCCTCTAGAAGTTAAAATCAATCGATCTCCACGCAGAAGACAAAATTCACTGGCAATAATACTTTCAAGTACAGAGAACTATAAGAGAACCCAGCAGCCTATCTCACACTCTGGACTGCTCCAGAAGACTTGTTCCTCACAAGGTCTATAACACTCCCTCCCACCCTTCACCTGTTGCTCCATAAGGCAGATTTTGATGGAAAAGGTCCACTCCATCTTCCTTGGGTACTAAACCTCCAAACCAAATTCACTGTCATCCAGTTGATGCTGATGCACAGCAACAGAGAAGAATTGCCCCTGCTTGGATTTTCAAGGCCAGGCTAATAAGCTTTACAAAAGCAGAAAACCTCATCTTTTTCCTTTGAAGCAGCTGGTGGGTTCCAACTCCTAGCCTTGTAGCTATCAGGCTGACATGTAACCTATTATTCCACCAAGGTTCCTTTCCTTGGGTACTCAACTCCCTGCCATCCAGTAGATTGTGATTCATAGTGTGCTAGCCCAGGTAGACTAGATAAACAAATTCACAAACATGCATATGTACGTAAGGGAGAGATTTGTATACAAGAGGAATGGAACATCGAGAAAGCATCTCATCAACCCAGTCCAGTCCAAGTCCATCATCCCAATCCAATCCACTCCAAGCTCACAGTCTGATATTCGCCTATATGTCCGATACCAGTCTATAAAGTCTTCTTCAGATTCATGAGGCACATGCAATGACGCCAGGACAATCATCAGCCAGTGGGTGCCGAGTCTTGTGTATTCATGGTGGTAGGAGCATCTCAGCGCTGGCAGTGGTCTCCCCATGGCTTCACCTGCCACAGTGTGCTGCCATCTTGTCTTGTCAGCACAGCATCTCCCAGGGACTGAGTTGATGGCTTCTCATCTCCATGAGGGAGATATCTCGAGATTTCCCAGAATTCCCAGAGAAAGTCATGCCCACACAGAGGTCTCATTGGCTATCTCCAGATTGACAGGCTAGACTCCATCCCTACAATCTTCATCAAATTGGCAGCAGAGTGCATGACTGCTACACAGAGTGACTCCATAGGATAGAGATGTCTTGAGGGTTTTCAAGAGGGTAAGTCTTTCCTTGGGTCCTAGTCACTTGGGTTGGCTTAATTAAGATAGGCTGTTTGATCTCTGAAGTTGCACAATCACGAGGACTGAGTCAGAAGGGTTTTATTATAAAAATGCTGAAATGTTAGGATTATTTCTATGCCTGCATACCCTTTTGTTTTCTTGGTAAACTTCACATGTCAATTTATTTTCATCTTCTTAGTGAATAAAATAAATTCATTCCTCTTTGTTCATCAGGAAACCCTTTCAACACCTTCCTGAATTCCCAGGTCAGGGATACACATTTGCTGTGGTTAGAAGTGGGAGAAAAACAGGTCTTAGATCAGTCTTATGCAGAGAGTGAGTGAGTGAAATGTCAGCTCCACCCACCTCCCCCAGTCAGGCATTCACACACTCAGTGTTTCATAGCTCTGGGCAACTGTCTGTAAATGATGGGAGACAAGTCCCAGGATAAAGAAGGTCTGTTCTGTGACTGTTTATTGTTAACTCGAAAATGTTAGAAAGTTTTAACCAGATGACTCATGCAGCCAACAAACCCACACAATGCAAGAAGATATGAGAAGAGGAAATATTCTCATTTTATTTGTATCAAGAATTATCTCCAAATTGATGATGAATCATTAATGACAAAAAAAAATTCTTTTTAGTGTCTTAAGTTTTAAATTCACATTAAAAAAGACAACAACTGTTTTTCTTATATGGCCTCAGATACTACCAATTAATTTAAAATATAATGTTGGGAGAAACCAGAGTCATCATAATTTCATGAAATTCTACCCAATATCTCTTATAGGCAACTAATAGTTATAAACATCAACCTCAAATTGAAAAAGAAAACAACTCACTGCCGAATCAATGCTGTCCCATAAGAACCCCCTTTGGCCTTCCTGTAGCAGTTTTTGGGAGTAGAAAGCCTCGTCTCTGTCCCGCAGAGCTGTTGGTGCTTTTGAACTGCCAACCATGAAGACTGCAGCCCAACTCATAACCATGACGTCACTAGGACTCCTACAGTCAAATTAAGGAATGCCTAAGAGTGATTATAAAATTGATGGAAAATATAGCTGTCCCGGGTGTGCTTCTTGATGACAAGAAATTTCTGGTATCTTAGAGTATATGTTCATTATAAATTCTTCCTGGAGAAAATAAACAACTTATGGATAGGTCAAATAGAAACTTCTGCATTATGAATCAGAAATAGGGACAGGCGACAGGATGAATAAGAGGCATGTAATGTGTATCAAACCTAATGTGCCTACAACATATTTTTTTTTAAGTTATAATACGGTTTCTTTCAAGCTTGCCCTCATGGTAATTATCCTCGTTAGGGCTAATGAATTTACTGTTTTTGCCCGACCATAAGACACACTCCCCTCCCCCCAAAGTGGGGGGAAACGAGGCTGCATCTTATGGTCTGAAGGTGTGGTACTCCTGAACATTTGTTGATGATCTCATGTGCCTGCTTACTGTCTGCTGCTGCTTGCATGCTGCAATGACTGTGTGTTCGGGGGAGCTCCTGCCTCCTGGAGTCTCCATGTCAGTCAGGTACATGATGAGCACAGGGTACAGCTTCCCTTATTTGTTAATGAAAGTGATGATTGTCCTGAACACCACTGTTGAGTTTATGCTGTCAAATATTGCCACAATTTGCTCCATTTTAATAAAATTTTAGTATACTGGTACTATGTGGTTCAGAATATTTTTTCTTGTTTTCCTGATCTAAAATCTGGGTGCATCTTATGATCAGGTACATCTTATGATCTGAAAAATATGGTATACCCATAAAGCTAATACTGAACAAAACTCTGTGAGTTGGTAAAACATCATTGTTATAAGATAGTGTATAGGCCTACAAAAGAAGTTACAGTCTGTACTATAGGGTGTTCCACTGCCTGAGGTTACTGATTGTGGAAGTTACATAATCTGCTGTCAAGTTGAGCGGATTAGAAGTGAAGGAATGAAGTCTAGTCTGTCAATCAGATCATAGCCAATGAGGCCTCTGTGGGCATAGACTTCTCCTTAAAATTCTGGGAAATGTGGTACTTCCCCCTCAGAGGTGGGAGACACCTCTCTTTCTGCCACTTTCCTAGGAGACTTTGCAGCTGACAAGACACATAGAGTTACCCAAGTGTCTTGAACCAGACAAATCACATGAAGGCAACCAGACCTCTGAAGCCAGCAGAGCCACAGAAAGACTCCTACCAGTGCTGAGATGCTTACAATGTCACTGGATCCAAAGACTTTCTACCCAATGACTTGTGAGCCTCCTGCATTCGGCTTCATTGCTTGTGCTTCTTGAGTCTGAAGAGGACTCTATAGATTGGTATGAGACATATGGGCTACTATGAGACTTATGGACTTGGACTGGATTGGGCTAGGATGTTTTCTTAATGTACAGTTTCCCTTTATATAAAACTTTATATAGTGCTGATGACTTCGTTTTCCTAGTCTGCCTGGACTCGCACACTGGCAATCTCTCAATAGTTGCTGAGTGCCTTGAGTGATGAAACTTCTTCAGGAAACTTTCAGTTACATGAAGTCTCTGGCACAGATTTATATTTTAAACATCCAATAGAGATATTTGCATATAGCATTCCAGTGCCCTTGTATTGCTCAGAATTTTCACAAAACTGGATCTCATAGCTGACACTCTTTTCCCACCTCCTTACTGTGGCTTTCAGAGTGCCTTTGAGCGTCTTAAATTAAGAGTCCTTGGACTGGTTGGAAGAAAGATGGAGGTACTAGTCCTCTAAACAATGAGTCTTGGAAACCCCCCAGGAGCATGTCTATCTATATTTCTGTCCCATTGGATTGCTATGAGTCAGAACGGACTTGAAGGCGATGAATTTTGAATTAGACTGATTAGGGTGTCACTTATTTAACACTTGTTATTAAGCATCTACTAAGGGCAAAGCAAGTTTCTGTGGCTTGGTTCTATCACTGTGGATTCATTTTTTCCCTATTTGTCTTTCCCTTCTTCCCCGCCCTTCACCCCTTCCCCCACCTAGTTTTCTACCTTTTCTTCTTTTTCAGAAGAACATCATGATTAAAGACTGATACTTTGGATCCTAACTGACCAAGTTCAGACCCCAAGTTGTGACTCTTTAGCTCTATGGTCGGCATAAGTTATTTAACCTCTGTCTACTCTATAACCTTATGTGCAAAATATCAAGTCTAATAAATATACATGTTATGAGATTGTTTTTAGGATCAATTATGAAATTAGTATAACTATGAAAGAAGTAGCATGAGCAGATGTGTGCACACCCATGTTCATCACAGCAAAATTCAAAATAGCAAACAGATGGAAATGATTTAAATGCCAATAGAATAGACAAATGAATAGATAAAGCTTGATGCATACACACAATGGAATACTGTCCAACGTAAAGGAATAATGATAACACAGTGGAAGATCTCAGGACATAGATGGATTTGGAGGACATTATGCTGAAGGAAGTTATTCAATCATAAAAGGGCAAATATTATATGAGATCACTGTGTGTGTAATCAAGATAAAGTTTTCACATCGAGTGGAAAAAGTTGATATATGTTCAAATATGGAGGATATACTACTTAAAATAGTTTCTGGTGAATAGAAAGCTGTATATAAGAATTAAGTGTTCTTGGGTAGTGCAAGGAAATCTTATTGCTCATATATAAGCATTCACCCAAAACTAAAAGATCCCTGGACTGCTAACCAAAAATGAACAGTTTGAACATATGAGTTCTACCACAGAAATAAGATGGGGCTATCTATTCTGTTGAAGAGTTGAAGTATAAGAAACTCACAAGGGCAGTCTTATTCTGTCCTGTAGGTTTCCGAGTCTGAATAGACTCTCTGTAGTGGGTTTGAATTATGTTAATGGTTCAGTGCTCAGCTACCAACCAAAATGATGGTAGTTTGAGCATAGCCAGAAACATCTCACCAGAAAATCTATGGATTTACTTCTGGAAAAAAGTTCATAGCTATTGCAAACATGATAGAGCTCAGTTCTGCTCTGACATCTCTGACCGTCTCTTTTGATAGGTCAGAACTGATTGGTAGCTGGTTTTTGTTTGTTTATCTATTTCAGTTTAAGAATTTGCTACTGGTATTCCTATCATTAGCTAGACTAAGGCAGGCAAAAGGAGAAGTGATAATCACAGGAATCTTAAAACAAATCAAAGCAAAAACAAATGGGGAACATTCACTTTCCTGCATTCCTCTTTGGGGAAGGTGAAGGGCTGATAAGACATATTTCCTCATCAATGGAAGATCCCAAACCCAAAACCAAGCTGACAGGCATTGAGTCATGCCAACAAACAGACCAGAGATACTGAGAAGGCATGGAGAGAGTCTGGATGTTCCCACTACCCTCGCAGTGACTGAGTAAACTCTTCAGGTTTTGAGTCCAGAAACAAAAGCACAGCATGAAATCTGGAAGGATAAGTCCAGGAACACATAAGAAACACTGGAAAGAGGAGGTACACTACAGAGAAGCAGCTAATAGCAGAAGACTCACTAGAAAGCCAGCCAATGGTGAGAGATTCTCTATTAGCAGACTAAAATGTTTACATTAGCTAAAGACCCTTGATATTTCTTTTCCAAAGTATATCCTCTAATAAACACACTCCTTTTGTTCAAATCTTTTCTCTATTCAGCTCTGAATTTTGCCCTTTTGTATGAGTTGGACAAAAACCCAGGAGTGGAGAGGCTCAAATCTTTGAGCTGCCTTCTGGTAACACTGTCCTAGATCATTAGACAACGGTTGAAAGTTAAGCAAAGAAATTAGTAATAGTGAAGAATATTAATTAGGAGGTTTAGAAGTGTTTCCAGTGTCCCTTAAAAGGAAAGCAGAGGTGGCAATTTTTGACACACTTTTACTTCACCATGGTAGATTTTTAGAAAGGAAAATGTTTTGTTGCGAAGTGCACTGTTCTGTACTGAGGAAAATGGGGGTAGTCGTTGTCTTGTTTGAAACAGCAGACTCTTCCTGAACATGCTTCTATAGGGCAGCACTTGAGGCCAATGGTTAAAAGCCACATGCTTGTGGATTTTCCCACTTTTTCCACACTCTCATACTCACAACCGCTTTGGGTGCCCGTGGTTTAACCTCTGTTTCTCTAAGTCCTATTTATGAGTCAAGTGGTTCCTTGTCATCAGAATGATGGGGAAAGTGTGAACGGGGGGGATAAGGATGTGGAAGTAGTTTCCACACTGCGAAGAACCACAGCATGCCAGCACTCAGAAGGAAGGAAGAAGTCTAAGCATTTGGTCTTTGAGAGATTGTGTTTAGTTAACTTTTGAAAGCTTCAAGGCCATCAAAAGGAGCGATCTGAATGTCTTAAAGGGATTATTTATGAGGGTATAAATAAAGCTTTCAGTGTTGGAAGGGGTTGAAGTGATGATGGCTGCCAAGTAGCCTCGGACAGGGGTCAAAGAAAGTAATCAGATTCTTGGTAATTCTCTTTCTATGTTAAAAAAAAGAGAGAAAGAATACAATTCAAGGGTGGCAACATCATGTCTGTCCCTGACAAAGCTCAGTAATGAGAGCAACCAGGACACCATGAACCTTTCAAAGTTGTTGGTTTCAGCTAGTTTGCTTATGCAGCCGTTTGTTGATGAAAAGTTTCACTTCTTATCCTCTGCTCCTATTTGACCCCAGGAATCTCAAGTCGCAGAATTCCACAGATTGATGGCTGGTCAGAATTCTGAAAGCTTTCAGAAGTTTCCCCATCCCATCCTCATTTTAGAGACAGGGAAGGAGAAAGCAGTGAAGTTAAGTGACCAAAGGACAATTAATGAAAGATCTGGAAACAGAGTGAGGATTTTCTAGTGCCTCGTTGCTATTCAGCTTTTCCATTAGGCGTTCACATCTAACTGAGTTTTGGTAAGGGTCTGCTGGGGCACTTCTGGAAAGCAGAGATTATTTCTGGTTTCTAAATGATCCCTAAGTGATTGGCAACAACTTGAGGGTCAAAGACATAATTCCTCCAAAAGGACTTGAAATTCTTGTCTTGTGAACTCTATTATTGCTGTTATGACAGAAGAAAATTAGCCTAGGAAACTGGTATGAGACTTTAAAATCTGAACACCACTTTGTGGAAGACTACAGTGAGGACTTGAAATCTACTTTTGAGTGTCTACAGATTCAGCCTCCACTGAATTTTTTCTGACCACTGACCAGCAATGTGAAAAATGTGTCCTCAGTCAGAGTGTGTTTGAAAGGGCTTACCATTTCCTAGACAGGTCAGGCATTATAATCCTTAGGGACTTGCTTGGGTGGGTGGGCCCTTGGTGTAATCTGAAGTACTAGGTTCAACATGAACAGTTCTATGCTCTCCTACAGGCAGAGATACTCTGTCCTACAGGACTCCTGTGAGTCCAGCACCTCCCTGGAGGGCAGTGAGTTTGAAGGCTTGGGGAGGGTCTGCCTTGTTATGAGTCATACCCTGACTGCCTCAGTAGGTGAGCCATAACAAACCAATCTGAGCCATAAGAAAACAATCTTGGAAATCTTTCTATCTGTAAGAGTGTGAGTCTCTCAATCACGATCATTTTTGAACGACCCTGCCTGCAATTTGGAAGCATTCATCAATCTGCTGCCAATCATGATTTTGTAAGAATTTCCTTTGTTCTTTATATTTATTTAAGTGGCCAATGTTCTTGAATCCTGGGACAGATAAGAATTTCATGCTGATGGTCTCCCTTTTCTGGATCACTTGTTTTCAGTTCGTTCTTGTCCTCTTTATGACTTAATCAACATGTTGGTATGCATCACAGTAGAATGTCTGATCTCTTTTCTCCACGAAGTGCCCCAGTGTTGTAATGGTGAAAAGCTGGGCTGCCTGCTTCAAGGTTAGCCATTCCAAACCAGATACTCCATGGGAGGGAGCTAAAATTTTCTGCTACCATGGAGAATCATAGTCTAGGAAGCCCCCAGGGTCACAATAAGTCAGAATTGACTCCATGACACGGGGCTTCTTGTTAGTTGTCCACCCCCCCCTCTAGAATAGATCTAAAGGTAAAACTGTATTGACAAGACATGTGATTTAAAATATTTTACTCCATTTTAAAACTTAAAACATTCAAAATATTTTAAAATATTTTACTCACTTTAAAATTTAAAATATTTTACTCAATTTTACTCTGTTGAGTAAAATTTCCTTACCTTTCCTGTCTAAATATTTCCACATCTCACTGAGATCATTAATGGCTTTTTAATAAACTCTATTCATAAATTGCTGCTGTTTATAACTATTTTTTTCTTAATTTTTTCTTTTTATTTATATAAATTTTATTGGGAGCTCTTATAGCTCTTACAACATTCATTAACCTCATTTCATCTTTATAAACTTCCCCCTTTCGCCCATTTTTTAAATCAGTCTAATCCCCCCTATCCATCCATCCATTTCCTTAGTGGAGCATGGTTTCTAGGTTTCTGAACATTTTAAATTGTTTCTATTGTAAACTCTCCAGCATATCTACATCTTTCTAAAATTGTGTTACAGCTTACCAAACTTAAAATTTTATTCATAGAGATCTCAGTAAGGAAGTGGAATGAGTATGAACCTAATAGTTTATGTACATTTATATGGCATACAAATACAGGTAAAACATAGATCTTGACCATTCTCTGCTTACAAGGCGGGGCTGCATTGGGACTGCTGTTGAACTGAGTACTGACGTCATTCTATAATTGTCCTTCCAAATCTCAAAGACTACTTAATTTATTCACCCATCTATTCATTAATAACTTAGTTCTAAAAAATGATTTGAGGGGTTTAGTTCTAAAATAGAGAGGGGAGCTCTGGTACTGTAGTCCCTCACAAACTGGACTGCCAACTACAAAGTCAAAAGTTTGAACCCACCAGCCACCTGGCCGAGGAAAGGCGAGGCTTTCAGTGCCATAAGGATTTACAGCCTTGGAAACCCAGAGTGGCAGTTCCACTCATCCTGTAGGCTCACTAGGAGTAATAAGCCACTCAAATGCAGTGAGTTAGTTGAGTTTAGGTAACAAAAAAGAGAAAGAAAACAACATTCAAAAGTCAACAGATGAACCAAACCCAAACCAAACTCATCGTCATCTTATTAAATACTGATTTATAGTGACCCTACAGACCTGCCCCCATGAATTTCACTGACTGTACCCCTTTATAGGATGAAATAACCCTTCTTGTTTCTCATGGAGAGGCTGGGGGTGGGGTCCAGATTCTAGCTACTGACCTTACAGTCAACAGCCCGACTTGTAATCTCTGTACCATACTAAACTTAAATCTTAGATAACAACACAATTAAGAATAGAATCTAGCTTTGAATTTCTTGGAGGCAAGGCAAGAAGAAAAAATAAATTAATTTTAAATGATTTTAAAGATTAGTCTGCTCAAGAGGAACAAACTGAATGGAAGTTTCTTGGCTTGTAGCTCTTTGCTTGATGTTCTCTTTGGTTTAACCCTTCAGGAAATCCCATCCCTAAAGTCTATGGCATAGTTTTTCATAACAGAGTTATTGCATAATTAATGCCTCCTGGATGAATGAATCATATTCTCCATGATTTCCCATAAATCTATATCAGGTCCTTAAACTGTCAAATGTCAACTGTTTTTGCGCCTTTCAGATTTTTCAAAGCATTGAATGTTAAGTATTTGGGGTTAACCAAGTGGGCATTGACTATATCTGTGGGATTTTAAAATTTCAAATTATAGAAATAATGGTGATATTTCTTAAGAAACCAGAGTGGAGGACACATCTGATCACCTTGAGCCGTAAGAGGGAAAGCGAACCCCCAGAACACCAGCCCAAGGCCACTAGCTACAAGGCAGAGGCCTGCTCTGCCATCCTTCTTGTGCTCTGTCCTGACACGATCCTTCCAGCACTCTGTTTCTCTGCTGAGTGCAATAATCCCTTGCAACAGCCACACAGAATCGTGACTCTGAAGGGTCCTTAGGGGAGTTAACGGTTACCCCACACCTGGCTCATCAAACTTTAAAAGATAGGAAAGGTTCACAGCAATACCCTTTCTCAGCCAGCTGCAGATTCTCTTTCTGATCTTCAGCTTCTCAGCCACATGGTCCCTTGACCTCTCCATTGTTCTATGGGTCAAAGAGTCCGCTCATTGTTCTACTTCACAGTTTCACGATCTCTAGTTTCGGTACTATGAGCTCTAGGAGTGTGGTGCTTGTGCATTAGACGGAGGTCTGCATGACCAGCTGTTCAAAGCCACTGGTTTCTCTATGGGGAAAAGCCTAAGTTTTCTACTCCCATAAACAGTTATCGTGTCAGTAACCCACAGGGGCTCACTAGGAGTCAGCACGCACTTGACGGCAATGAGAGTCTCAGTGCTGTGGTTCCCCAGCTCCGATGCCTCTGTTCTCCTACTGACATGCCCTCTGGTGCACTTCAGGTGGGGATTTCAAATGTGCTCTTGGTAACACTCTTCTTTGCTTGTCTTTCTGCTTCCGAGATGACTGTCCAATATGCAGATGAATGATGAAATTAACCAGACCCTGAGAAAGGAATCTTCTCCACCTTATTTTCACGTATCCACCCAAACATTTGGTGGCAATTGTAGGGAAATGGATAGAAGACCCATATTAAGAAATTTCACTTCATCAATTTTTTTTTTAAGTTCAGTGACTCCACCCCTACCCCCACTTGGAATGAGAACTAGATGAGCAATTCTGAGCATCAGGAAGGCTAGAAGCAATTACTGATACATATCGAAAAATGCAGCCTTCAGGTTGGATTCCAACTCAACATAAAACATAAATCCCCCAACTGGATGAGAAAGCAACATCACGAAAAATGGAGAGGAGCTTGCTGCTGTCAAGGTTCTCAATTTATTTCAATCTACAATCAATGGTCCTCGAAGCAGTAGTTAAGAAAGCAAATGATGTATTGCATTTGGAAAATCTGCTGCAAAATATGCACAAGTTTCAAAAGGCAAAGTGTCACTTTGAGGACTAGGTTTGCCTAACCCCAGCGATGGTATTTTCAGTCACCTCACATGAATATGAACGCTGAACATTGAATAAGAAAGAACAGGGGAGAATTAATGTATTTGAATTATGATATTGGTGAAGAATATTGTGTATACCATGGGCTACCAAAAGAGTAAGCAAATCTCTCTTAGTATTGCCAAATAAATTAAATAAGTACAGCCAGAATTACGGTTAGAATGTTCCTTATAAACAAAAATAGTGATACGTAATCTTAGGTACTTTGGACATGTAATCAAGAAGAGCGAATCCCTGAATGAGCCTTAACAAAATGAATGGGCGTAGTAGCTGCAACAATGGGCTCTACATGGCAACGTGGGCGAGAGTGACTGGGTTAGTCCAGGTAGATGAAATAAACAAAGTCGTAGACACGGATGTGTGTGTTAAGAAAGAGCTTTATAAATGGGGGACTACATTTGCACTCTCCCCTGGTTTAAAAAAAAAAAGAAAGAAAGAAAACAAGAAAGAGCTCTATATCAAAAAGTAATTTTATATTAAATAAACATTCCAGCCCAGATCAAGTCCATAAGTCCAATATTAGCCCATATGTCAAATACTAGTTCATAAATTCCTCTTTAAGCTCATGCAGCCATGAAAGTCTTATGGATTCAGTGGCAGTGGAAGCATCTCAGCGCTAGCCTGGGTCACCACACGGCTCCTCCAGCCTCAGGGCTCTAGCTCCATCAATGTGTCTCTACGTGGCTTGGCAACAGGAATGTGTAGTAAAGAGCGTGGGCCTGGCCTCCAGTGAGCTATTGAACTCTGTAATGCCTCCAAGTGAGGTCATCAACCTGTGACCTGATGGACAGGCTAAACACCCCTTCACCCTTAACAGTCTCGAGTTGACACCAGATTAGAAGAATTCTACCAACTTATTTAGTCTGAAATAGATCCAACATGCAAGCAACATTAATGTAAAAGTTGGAAATGAAAAGGAAGGTTCACTTGCTGGAAAATATGGTCTTCATAAATGAAATAAAGCTGGTGATTTCATGAGAGGATATTACAAGACCAAGGGCTTCTTTATTGCAAATGCCCTTTGTTCAATAACATAAATGGTGACTGTAAACATAGACCTCACATCACAGAATGCAAAGGAATCAAATTCACAGCGCTGTTGGGAAGAGAAAATGGAGAAGCTCAGTATTAGCAGCCAAAATGAGGTCAGGGGCCACCTGTGGACCAGAACTCAATTGACCATAGATAAGGTTTGGATGAAGTTAATATTAAAACAAATCCATAGAAGTCAAAATAGACCCTAAGTATGTTGTTGCTGTTGTTGCCTGCCATCAAGTTGGGTCCAAATCATACCAACTCTATGTACAACAAAATGTAATACCACCTAGCCCATGTCCTCCTGTTCTTATGTTTGAGTCCATGTGGCAGTCACTCAGTCTATCCGGCTTGTCTCTCCCTTTTGCTGTCCCTCTATTTCACCAAACATATCTTTCTCCAGGGATTGGTCTCTCCTGATAACAAATCTATATGACTGGAGAACAAGTTTCACCATCCTATTTCTAAGGATTACTTCTTTCAAGAGAGATTTGTTCTTTTAGCAGTCTGTGATATTTTCTTTTTGTTGTTTTTGTTGGGCATCACTGCCCTCTGGTGGTGGGAGTAGGAGGCCCAGCCTTTGCTCCTGTAGAGCCTCTGCTGGAATTGAACCTCCATCCCAGTGGGCAGCAGTCCCCCGCACAACCACTACGCCACAAGGGCTCAGCCCCCAGTCTGTGATATTTTCAATATTTTCACCAACACAAAATTCAAAAACATCTATTCTTCTTCTTCCTTCCTTATTCAATGTCCAACTTTCACATGCATGTGAGGTGATTGATAATGTCCTGGTGTAAGTCAGGCACACCTTTGTCCTCAAAATAGCATCCTTGCTTTTCAACACTTGGAAGAAAGCTTCCTTTGACTTCTCCCCTCATGCCCCACCCCCATGATTATTGATTGTGGATTCAAGTAAAATGAAATCCTTGACAACTTAATCTTTTCTCCATTTAGTACAATGCTCCCTATGGTACAATTGTGAGATTTGGGGTTTTCTTTACAATGAGTTGTAATCTATATTGAAGACTGTAATCCTTGATCTTTAAAAGCAAGTGCTTCAAGTCCTTTTCATTGTCAGCAAGCATTTTCATTATCATCTGCATATCACCAACATCAGTGCCATATTCTTCTTCATATTAGCCAGCTTTTCTAGTCATTTGGTCAGCATACATATTGAATAAGTATGGTATTAGGATACAATATTGACACACATATTTCCTAAGTTTAAACCATTCAGCATTCCTGTGTTCTATTTGCACAATTGCCTCTTGATCCATGTACAGGTTCTGCATTGGCACAATTCAGTGTTCTGGAATTCCAATTCTTCTCAAAGGTATCCATAATTCATTATAACTGACACAATGAAATGCCTTTGCATTGTATATAAAACACAAGTGAACATTTTTCTGGTATTCTCTGCTTTTAGTCAAGATTCATTGGACATCAGCAATGATATCCCTTGTTCCAAATGTTCATTTGCATTTACCCTGAATCTCTGGTAGCTTCCTGCTTCAACCATTGTGGGGTGATTTCAGCAAAATTTTACTTGAATGTAATACCAGTGATATTGTTCTTTAATATGCACCTTCTGTTAGATCCCTGTTCTTTAGAATGGATACAAATATGGATTTCTTCCATTCAGTGGGTCAAAAGAACATCTCCAGAACAGGGCTGTAATAAATAATAACATACATACATGGTACACACATGGATTAGGTCTCTGGTGAAGTCTCTTGACCATAGAACAGGGATGTGAATAGCTTTGTTATTTTGCAGAGTGATTTGAAAATGAATCAGTATAGAAATGATTTGGTTAAAGTTTCACATCCTATCATTTAATCTCCTTTTTGCTCCATTTAAAATTTATTCTAGTTTTTAGTATTTTCTGCTTTCTTTTATATTGAGGTTTTGCTGTTTGTTTTATTTATATGGTTATGCTTTCTACTTATGAAATCCAGGATTATTATCCTGGATAACAATGGTGACAATCTATGGTGGCAATAAAACAGGAATAATGATTTCTTACAGTTTGGGAGGTTAGGAGGACATGGGAGCTAATAACAATGAATATAAGAAAGAAGAAAATGTTCTAAAATCGATTGTGGTGATAATTGTACAAATCTTTTAAATCTGATTCTATATTGGATTTTACAATATGTGGATTATATTCCAATTTAACTATTAAGAAAACAAGAGTATCCTACATGAAGAAAGTAAAAGGCAATTCAAAAGACAGGAGAAAAATAAAGATCAACGTAGATGCCAGAAGAGACTCTGAAACTTACACTTGAATATAGATGTTGCCAAATAAAATATAACTCTTCTATTCCTTTCATTATAACTCCTTCCTGATTGGGTGAGATTGTGCAAATAAGGTGCAGAGGACTCTAATTCATATTTCAGTCAGGCACAGTGCTTAACATCTATGATCCATAAAGTCAGCAGTTCTAAACCACCAGCCACTCTGTGGGAGAAAGACTCAGTTTTCTAATCCCAAAAATAAGTTACAGTCTTGGAAACACACAAAGCTAGTTCTAGCCTGTCATATAGGGTTGCTCTGAGTCAAAATCCAACAATTGGATCAATAGACATCATCATGATAAATGGAGATTGATTTCATTTTGCTTGACTCCACAGTCAATGATCCTGGGATCAGCAAAAAATTATATTGTGAGTCAGTATTGACTAGATTGCAAAAAGTTTAGGCTTTTATGTATAAGATAAACTTCTCGAAATCTTTAAAAAATTACGATGGCCTTCCAGACAGAAGAGTCATTAAGGTAGCACTTGTCTGATATGACAGAGGCATTAGAGCTGAGGACATACTTCACTGAGTCCAGAGTCACCAGAAGTCCAGGCAAGGGGTCCAGGAGATAGTGCAGAGGTGCTGTGCCAAAATGAACATGGGTTGATAAGACGGAGCCCACAAAGGTAGAGAACAAGGGACCCTGTAACTAAGAAGTGAAGGAACAGAGAAATTTAGCTGCTGAGAAAAAGTTTTAATGTTTTCTGATCCTGGCTTATGGTAATCTGTTAACTTCTCCAATAGCCCCCCCCCCCCAACCCCCATCATTTTCTCTGAGTTCTGTGTGGCTATTGCAACACCTTGTTGAGCTCTGCAGAGTAGCATGTCCTGGAAGGAACTGTTGGTTTCAGGAAAGGGGAGCTCCAGTGGCATAGTGGTTGTTCGCGGGACTGCGGGCCACTGGGACGGAGGTTCAATTCCAGAAGTGGGGCTGGGCCTCCTACTCCCACCACCGGAGAGCAGTGATGCCCCCCCCCCCAAAAAAAAAGAGTATAGGAATGGAGTCTAACCTGTCAAACTGGAGATAGCCAATGAGACCTCTATGTGGTTGTGGCCTTCTCCAGAGAATTCTGGGAAATGTGGTATTTTGGGCTGAGCCCCGGTGCCATAGTGGGTGAATGCGGGACAGCGGTCCACAGGCTTGGCGGTTCAAATCCAGCAGCAGCTCTCCAGGTGCAAAGCTGGCCTCCCACTCCCACCAGAGGGCAGTGATGCCACCTCCCGCCTCCCCCAAAAAAGAAATTGAAAACAGAAAAGGGTAAAAGAAGATTGGAGGGTGGAGGCAAGTTTGACCTCTGACTGTGGAATGGGCCTGGGGCCGGTGTGGAGTTGGATTCTTCTGGTCCTTTGGGCAGTCAAAGGGTTCAGATGTGGCCTCCACACAATTTTCTCAACAGAAAGCTAAGGCAAATGAATGAAATCAAATCTCAGAGCAAACCTGGAAATTTCAAAATGTTGTTCAAGAAGACAAAATAAAGTATTATCATAAAACGTGAAAAGAACTGGTGTTAGAAAACCAGAAGAGAAGCACACGCTTAGCACAAGTTAAGCTGAAAGAACAGAAGAAGAAATCCAGCCCTTGACATGTAATATTGAAGAATTCTATGCGCAAAGTACTGAATGATGCAGGAAGCATCACAATAGAAGGAGAGAAGTCCCCGGACTGAAAATAATTTGTTAACATTTAGTCATTTCAAGAGCGAGAAGTAAATATAGATCCAGGAAATGATGGGCTGTTTCAATAAATTGATGAAACATGGAAGTACTCAGTCATCAATGTCAAGAAATTTGGAAGTCAGCCCATAGGCCAATCACTAGAAGTGATCCATATGTGAGTCTATGCCAAAGAAAGATGACCCAGCGGAATGCAGAAATTACTGACCCATATAATTATGATCACATGCAAATAAGTTTTGCTGAAAGTCAAACTACTTGCAGTGGTATATCAACAAGAAGTTATCAGAAATTCCAACTGGATTCAGAAGAGGACAGCACGGCACATGAGATATTGGTGAGATGACGAGCTTAATGTCACAGTGGGAGGAAGATTCATTGACAACCTGCAATTTGCTAATGATACAACCTTCCATGCTGGTAAAGATCAAGGTCTATATGGAATTATCATTCAATACAAAGAAAACCAAAACCCAACAATCGGTCAATAGACAGCATCATGATAAATGGAGGTTGATTTCATTTTGCTTGACTCCACAGTCAATGCTCGTGGGATCAGTCAAGAAATTACATAATGCGGGCTGAGCCCTGGTGGCATAGTAGTGCACGGGTCTGCAGCCCACTGGGTTGGAGGTTCAAATCCAGCAGCAAGCTGGGCCTCCTACTCCCACCACCGGAGGGCAGTGATGCCCCAAAAAGCAAAAAAAGAAAGAAAGAAAGAAAGAAAGAAAGAAATTACATAGTGCATTGCATTAAGTAAAGCTGCTGCACAAAACCTCGTTAAAGTGTTGCTTAGTGAGGATGTCACTTTGAAGACTACAGTGCATCTGATCCAAATGTGGGATTTTGACTCATGATATATGCATGTGAAAGATGGACAATGAATAAGGAGACGGAACAAAGTCATTTGAAAATACTATGGTGTGCCAGTATATTCTTTAGGATGATGAGACTTCATTTCATATATTTTGCACACGGTATCAGGAGAGACCAGGCCTTGGAAAAGGATCTTATGCTTGAAAATGTGAGGGTCAGCAAAACAGAGCAAGATGACCAATCATTACAAAACTTGGAGGAAGACACAGGTTGGTTGTGCGTAGGCTTGCTATGAGCCATAACCAGCTAGGTGACACCTGATGACCACAGCAATATTAAGAGCAATTAAAAAGAAAAAAAATTATAATCATTGAATCATAAAAGAGTGATAAACCACTCAGCCACAGCTGACTTCTGGTGTCCAAGGCTATGAATCTTTATGGCCCTCAACTCTCAAGCAGGCGGCATATTTGAACTGCTAACCTTGTGATTAGATTATCAGACAAGGCTAAAAGGGCTCCTAAAATAATGATAATTAAACAAAGCACACCATAGAAGAATGACACCAGCCTGTGAAACCATGAGGTGTGGAAAGAATCAGGTACCAGGCATCAAAGAACAAAAATCAAGTCATTATGTGCCCAGCCACCCACCCACCCATAGTCCCTGAGGACAGAAGGGTTCACAGGCAGACAGACTGGAGGAAATTGATAATGCCCAGCCACCAAACGATAAAGCACTTGGGATCTTAAAGACTTGAAGATGAACAAGTGGCCATCTAGTGCCGAAGGAGCAAAGCCCACATGGAAGAAGCACACCAACCTGTGTGATCATGAGGGGTTGAAGGGAGCAGATATCAACCATCAAAGAACAAGAATCACATCAATAAGAATGAGGGGGAGGGAATAATGGGGAAGCAAGACCCACTTGTGGGCAATTGGACACCCCCTTACAGGGCAGTCCTGGGGAGGAGACAGACCAGTCAAGGTACAGTGAGATAGCGAGGAAGCATACAACTTTCCTTTAGTTTCTGAAGGCTTCCTTCTCCCAACTATCATGGTCCCAATTCTACCTTACAAATCCATCTAGACTGGAGGAGGTACACTGGTAGAGATGGGAGGGAACTAGAAATACAGAGAACCCAAGGTGGATGAACCCCTCAGGGGCAGTGGTGAAAGTGGAGTTACCAGATGAGTGGGGGGAAGGTGGGGTGAAGAGAGGGAGCCTACTGCAAGGATCTACAGATGGCCTCTTATCTGGAGAACGGACATCAGGAAGAGTGGGCAAGGGGAGATGTTGGACAGTGTAAGAAATGTGTGGCAGTCATGTGTTTATGTTAATGTTATGATTGAAATGTAGGGGTGGAGTCTAGCCTGTTAATCTGGAGATAGCCATTGAGTAGCTGATGAGGCCTCTGTGTGGGCATGGGTTTCTCCTGATATGTCTGGGAAATCTCGCGGTATTTCCCTCATGAAGATGAGAAGCTATCTTCTCCAGTTGTTGAGAGTTAGAGAAACAATGAATCACGGACAAGATGGCAGCCTCCGAAAAACTAGAGTAGCCAGCAGAGAGACCACATGGCTTTGCCCTCAAGGAGCCAGACCTCTGAAACTGGGGCAGCCACATGGAGACCTCTGCCAGCGATGAGTTGCTTCAGCTATTGATGGACCCTGAGTACTGGAAGCGAAGAGCCATATGGAGAACCCTGCCAGCGCTGGGATTCTGGGCCAACTGACCTGTGACTTCGTGAGTCGGAAGGAGACTTTATAGACTGATTTCGGGCTTATGGGTTAATATCAGACTTTGAACTGGACTGGGCTGATATGTTTTCACAATGGCCTGTTCCTATTGTATATAAACCCTTTCCTTATATCGATATGCGTATCTATGAATTTGTTTCTCTAGTCTACCTGGACTAATACAATATGACAAAACATAATAATTTATAAAGTAATGAGAACTGGACCGGGAGGAGTAAAAAAGGACAGAGGGGAAGGGATGAGAAGCTGATTACCAAGGGCTCCAGTGGAAAAGCAGATATTTGGAGAATGTTAATGAAAGCAGCCATGTTAAGGTGCTTGGCACGGTATATGTAACTATGTAGTATGAAAAGCAATGTATGAGCCCTCAATAAAATGATTAAATATGAAAAATGTTAAAGTATTTGTTATGAATAGTTTCCTAAAAGAACACAATTTTCAAATTTGGCTCAAAGAAAACTAAGGCTAAACACACTAATTAATTATTCAATAAATTCATATGGTAACCAAAAATCTCCTTCAACAAATGACACAGACTTAGGTAGTATTTTCAGCCATTGTTACCAAACTGTCATGAACGAAATGAACTTTGTCTTCCAACAAATTTGTTTTAGTGACAGGATAGGGAGAACATTTCATGGGCAATTTCATATGGTTAATATAATTTAGATTTAAAAATCAAAAGAGGACATTTCAAGAAACTAAGACCATCCATCTATTTCACTTACAGTCTACCTAAAAATCTCAAACAAAATATTAGTAAGTATAATTCATCACTGAATATAAAAATAACATGATATCCAAGTGGTGCTATTTTAAGGTAACTAAGGATTGTCCAAGTTCAAATTAAAAAGGAAAATATGATTTTTCTTCAGATGCAAACATTTAGTAGGATTTAACAAATATATGTTATCTTTAAAAGCAGAATTAGTGTAGAATTTTACATTCTTTGTCAGATAATGTCCAACATTAAAAAGCATTTAACGAGAAATTTTAGAAGTGCTTCATAAAAATAAGAAAGAAGGGCTGAACCCCGGTGGAGTAAGTGGTTGAATGCGGGACTGCGGCCTGCGGGCTTGGCAGTTCATATCCAGTGGTGGCTCTCAGGAGCAGCACTGGGTAGCTCCCACGACTACCAGAAAGAAAATAAGAAAGAGAATAAGGTATTCTGTGTTGCCATTTATAGTCAATAGCCTCCCACAGGTTCTATTCCATGCAGTAAGAAATGGCAGAAGGTAGATAAAAATTATCACTGAAGACTAAAGTGCTTATTTGTAGCGATATGAATGTCAAATATCTAATAGAACCCATTAATGCATTTCTAAAACCTAAAAATTTTAATGAGAGGATTGAACAACATCATTATTAAAGTTCAACATAAAAATCACAGCTAGAATGAAGTGAGAAGATTAATTTTATTGGTAAATAAAACAAAACTGAAGGTACTTACACATAAATAACTAGATGCAGGATTTTTATAGGAAAAGTTATAGGGCATTACTGAAAAAAATAATAAATTAAACAGATCTAACATTTTCATGATTGAGAAGACTCATGATTTTAAATAGGTAATTCCTCCCAAATTAAGTTATAAATTCAGTACACTTCTAATCAGGATCTCTTCAGTGTTAAGTGAAACTTAATTAGATGTTAGAACAAAAGTCAGCTGGGATAACAAGAAGTGAAGAAAAACAATGACCACTTTGATTTTTAAAAAGAGAGGATTTGCCTCACCTACAGTCAATACTCTGTATGAAGTGATACTATGACAATATTCATCAGAGTAAATATAGACAAATAGACACTGATCATAATTAAAAATTCCAAAAAGGTAAGTGCACACTGAAAAATGCTTAAAAAGGAATTTAATCAAAAACAAAGATAGTCTTCCAAATTCCACACCCTAGATCCTCTCTATATAACATGACTAAAATGACCATACTCATGATTTTATATACAGAAAAAAAATTAACTTTTTTATTGTTTTTGAAACTTTTAAAGAATAATGGCCTCTTTTCAGTCCTCCTAAAGTTGACTTCTTGGTATTAGTTTGACACTACAAAGTGTATCTCCTACTTGAAACCTTCTCTCTTCCTTCAATTTCCAGATCAGATCCTGGACTTTCATGGTTTCCCTTCCTGCCTGAATGTCTGTCACTGCTGCTTTTACCTTTGTATACCTCATTAAAATAATTGTTTCTCAAAATTAAATATGTTAGGGGTAATATTTTAGACATGGTCATGATAATCTTATTATTTTGTGATATTCCTTTTAATAGCATTATGTTTCAATAACTCATTACCTTGAAAGTGGTTAAGATGAGATCAATTTATATACAAGTCATATAAAGTACTAGAAAATCTAATTAGAATATTGTCCTAAAGAGTTCTTGAAGGAGGAATTTGTGGGTAAATCTGTTTTGGGAAACTCCCTTTGGGAATTCTAGAAATACATCACACATATATTTCTTTTCTTTTAAATCATATAATAATGATTTAAATCGTATCACTAGGAAACTTCCAGGTTGTAGTTTGGCATAATCTCATAGTTGAAATCAACTTTTTCTCTTTATAAGTATCAAGAAGTAACTATGAAATTAAAGTTGAACTTTACAATAGATAGCCATGGCTCTCCAGGAAGTGAGTAGATTTAGTTGCACCCTGGTGGAGTGATGCCAGGGAACCGAGACTGCCTTCCTGACTCAAATACCTCATCCTCCACGATAACTCAGGTCTGCCCAGGGCTTCAGTTTAAAGCTATGCTCCTCATAAACACCTTGGAGGAACTAATACTTCTTAACCATACCAGTGTGAGAAAAAAATGTACTTGTATAAGACAAAATATGCGTATTGTATCTTTATCATGCAATGGTCTTGAAACCTCATCCCCCCCCCCCCAGCACCCCCACCACTTTGATAGACTTGGAGATAACAGAGGTGTCCTTTTGTCTGAAGGCCAGTGTCAGTTCCTTTATCTACACATTGGTGACTAAAATATTGTTGTTGGATGTTACTAAGCTGGTTCTGACTCACAGGCACCCTTGGTATAAAAGAAGAAAACATGGTCCATTCCTGCACCATCCTCCCAATCACCGCTATGTTTGGGTTTATTGTTGTAGCCACTGTGTCAATACTTCTTGTTCAGGGTTGTATTAGTTTGAGTTCTCTCAAGAAGTAAAACCAATGATAATCATACTGAAGGATGCAGCAAGTCTTCAAAGAATAGGGAAAGAACACACAGAGAATACCAGAAAGGTCTTTATGTGTGTTTTATTGAGTAGGCAAAGGTATACGGCTATGTGGATCACAGCAAACTATGGAAAGCCTTGAGGAAAAATAGGAATTCCAGAGCATTTAACTGTGTTCATGTGGAATATGTATATGGATCAAGATGCAGTTGTGTGAACAGAACAAGGGAACAGTGCATGATTTAAAAACAATAAAGTTGGCGCTGAGCCCCGGTGGGGTGAGTGGTTGAGTGCGGGACTGCGGCCTGCGGGCTTGGCGGTTCGAATCCAGCGTCGGCTCTCAGGAGCAGCACTGGGTAGCTCCCACGACCACCAGAGGCAGTGATGGCCAAAACAAACAAAACAAAACAATAAAGTTGTGCAAGAGAGTTGTATCCCCTCGCCATCCTTATTCAATAAGTATTCAGAGCAAATGCTTAAACGAGTTGAGTTGTTTGAAGAATAATGGGGTATCAGAATTGGATGGAAGCTTATTAACTACCTATTGTTTCCAGATGACACAACCTTGCTCACTGAAAGTGAGGAGTATTTGAAGCATTATCTGACAGAGATCAAGGGTTGCAGTCTTCTTTACATACTACCACTCAAGAAAAAAAAATCGTCACAACTGGACCAATAGATATAATCATAATAAATGGAGAAAAGATGGAAGTTTTCAAGGATTTGACCCTGCTTAAACACATGATCAATATTCATGGAAGTGTCAGTCAAGGAATCAAAGGAAAAAATTCATTGAGTAAATCTGCTGCACAATACACCTAAAGCACTGACAATCTGATCACCTGACCCAGGCCACCTGACCTAATTTTCAAGTCGCTCATCTGCTGTATCAGTTGAACATTGAATAAGTAGACCAAAGGGGAACCAAATCAATGCATTTGAATTATGATGTTGGCAAAGAATATTGAAAATACAGTGAACTGTCAAAAGAGCAAAGAAATATCTATCTTGAATGAAGTACAGCCAAAATGCTCCTTAAAGGCTGGGTTGCCTTAGGAGACTTGCCTAACTTCAAAAATGTTATCAGGAGAGACCAGTCCTAAGAAAGGGACATAATACTTGGTAAAATAGAAGGGTCGCCCCAAAGAGGAAGCCCCTCCACAAGGTGGATGGACACAGTGGCTGCAACCACAGGCTGAAACACAAGAACTCATGTGATGGCTGCCCAGGGCCAGACAGGGTTTCCTTCTTTTGTACCTAGGGTGGCTGTGAGTTGGAACCGAACCCAAGCCACCAAAGCTAACAATTAGCCACAATTGTTAGTCATCGTCACAATCGTTAGCTGTAGAACTGTGATAAAGGACAAGCAACAAGAATCGGAGAACTTGGTCACCACAAAAGAACAAAGGAGAAAAACAAAGTGTGCACGAGCAGCATTATTTTCATTTTTCTTCTGGTTCTTTTATGGCCAGAATTTCATTTAAATTTCTGGGCCCAAGCCTCAGTCAGTGCCATTATCCATGGAACCTTCACCCACAACACACACGTCTAATGCAGTAAAGAAATCATTGATCATAATCTCTTCAGTTGGAAAGTCAAAACATCTAAAGGGAAGGACAGAACACTAGCGATGACAGTCTCATGGTTGGAGCCATCTGGGGAAAGCTGGGCTGGGGGAGTGGGTCTGCTCAGCAGTCTCTGGTACCATTACCACACTCATTTTTTCTCATTGTGATCCACCCGTACTAGTGAGTCGGCACGTGAAGCGAGAAGAGAGGAACACAGTAAAAAGAAGGGGAGCTGAACAAAGGAAAGAGTGGTCTTTTCATCCAAGGCAATCGCACAAAGTCGGGAGGGTCCCTGAGCATGTTTCATTGTGTAAAGCCATGTTTGTTTACTCAGAACTAGCAACTGAACACATGGTGAAGCCTGATGGAGAAATTCAAACCCATATAGCAACTCTCCATCTTGTTACACATCATCTCATAAGACTGACGTTTTTGTTCTGTTTGCTATGGGCTGGTGGGTGGTTTTCATATGATTTTTCCCTCTAGTCCCTAACTGCCCACATAGGGCCAAATCAAGAAGTGAACAGAGACAGGAAGAGAGAGTAAAAGTCCTTATGCACAAGTGATCTCAAAGTAACTTAAGACTTACCAGGTCATCTATGTCTTCTTAGGAATCAATTTTGTTCTGTGGATTGTTTATACATCACTGCTGGTATGTCTCCAATACATTAAAATCTGCTGAAGTGGTAAATATACTGAAGAAACAGTGAATGGGCCACCGGTTACACAGAAGAGCCCTTATTCTAAGAGGAAGTAGGAAAAGCAATCATAAAATTTTGAAAAATTATGTAATAACTTTGTACTTATTCCCCATCTGTATTCGTCACAATGAGATACTTCATAGAAATAGAAATAGGATAGGAAAGTAAAAAATCTGCAGTGTGCTCTAAACATGGTTTTCAACTCCAGTCAGTGAAATTCAATTAGTGTCTCTAATAAAGAAAACTCCATAAAAGGTCTGATTTTTCCTCATGCTGTTCTGCTGTCACTGATTTCATTTCCTCTCAGTTCTTTTCCCTGCCTTTCTCTCCAGAAAGTCTCTTCGGTAGACAGCAGAGAGGGGACACATACTTGGGGTTGCTGGAGGACATGAGTGCATAGGGGCTTCTGTTTCAAAGGGCATTTGGCTCCATAGGGCAGGCACACTATCCTTACACACTTAGCTGAGCGGCAGCAGAACCCCTTCCAGCTGAATGTTCTGTAGAGACAAGGACCACACAGACAAGACCGTAAAATTGCTGGGGACTCAGAACAGGTTTTACGACATGCACGCTGATCAAAAGGGCTTAACCAAGATGGATTTTAATCATGTTTGGGCATCAGAGAGTTCTCAGGTTCAAAGAAATGGTTCTGTGTTTTGTTTAGTTTTGGCAAACCTCTCTTTTCTTCAATAACCTCAGAGAAACAAAGCTAACATAGGGAGGCCAGGCTCGATTTTGTTTCTAGGTTTGAGCTACATATACTAGCATGAGGAGGTCTTTTCCTTACAGTGAGATTGGAATATTTTCAAGAATATTTTGAATTGGATAGGCTCACTTGAAACTTACCTCTTTGGAAACTAAGCCACTTGAAATTATGCTGGGAATCTAACACATTAACTGCTGTGAAAGGAAGGGGGTGGTGGTGGGGATGCTGGCTGCATATCTGTTATTGTTTTGTGAAGCACAATGTCAAAATATTTAGCATAACTGGTTTGATTTTCTTTTTATTATTCAAAATACAAAACTATATAATGGGAAGCAGCTTTGGTGCCTAGAGCAAGAGGAGGAGCTGACCATGTTGGCAACCCCGGGGGCCAAAAGTTTGAAGGAAGAGAACAGGCTAGACTTGTTCAATTCAAAACGGCTGCCTTTCTCCTCTTTCCATCCTTTTTCATTATCCTTCCTTTTTCATCTTTTTAATTTATTTTCATTTGCATATCAACCCCCCGCCCCCCAGCACCACCACCACCACACACACACCTTTCCTCTTATTTTTCCATCCCTTTTTCTCTTCCCCTGCAGGTGAGTAGTTTGTTTGGAAACTCTGCCTTGTTTCCTAATAGTTGGGTTTGGTGCCAACATTACAGTGCCACCTGTAGAGATAGGTCGAGTGCTTCCTGTAGAATTAGGCATCACCACTTTGTTTGAGAAAGAGTTTCCCTTAAGGAATGCTAATATCTCACTGAGCATTTATTGTGACATGTCGTCGAATCTTGAGTGCAGAAAATGATAAGCACATCTCGCATCTGGGGTATGTGTTAAATGAGCACCTTTTTACTTCTTAGAAAGCTAAAAGGAAGAACGTGCATCAATCTGCTAGAGAGTCAGAGTTGTAAAAAAACATCACGAAGTATATTACTTTATTATGCAAACCACAACACAGGGGAAGAATTTCTAACCCAAATATGCTACTTAAGACTCAGTGAAGGTCAGAAAGAAACCCACAAGTGTCCCCGAAACAGTGTCCTTAGTTTACCTCGGATTTGGAAGGGGGTAGGGAAATCATGGGAGAGGAAGTACAGTGTCCTCCTAGGACACAAATCTCCTATTGAGAGATTTCCACATAGCGTCTAACCTAGAAGCCAACTAAACACCGAGTTGGACCGTTGACTTCTTTTCCTAGTAGAGGTTTAGGAGCCCCCTAAAGGACTGTTTCTGAAAAGCTATTTTTAGCTTTGATTTGTTTGATTTTACACAAAACTCTGTGAGTTAGTCTTGGAAAGAGTAGGTCTTGAGGGAAATTTTGAAGAAGAGGAAAAGAGGGAAATTTCAAAACACTGTTTGTAGCACATAATCCTCAAGCTTATGTGGCACAGTCGGAATGGGAAGGAGGAGAGTGAGATGCAGACGAGGCAGAGAAGCCACAAGGAAGCGGGTGCTTACAGCCTACAGGAAGCCTAATCCAGCTCCAGCAAAACCCTTTGAAAACGGGTCAGAGAGAAGCATGTTGAGAGAAAGGGAGGGAGGGGAAGAGACAGAGACAGAGACATCAGTCACACTTAGGAAAATAAGAAGTGGAGTGGGAGGAGGAGACTTGGCACATAGAGAACAAAAAGAGAAACTGGCAAAGATTGAATAGTTTTATCATGGGCTCTGGTTTTGCGACCTGAAGTTCTTGGTGAGACACTCACCTGGAGAGATTTGTAGCTTTCCTGTAGTATATGTTTAATATGCTCATGCCTAATCCAGGAGTCTCTAGGGTTTAACAAATAAAAACACACTCAAGGAAAAAATGGTAACATTATTTTTATCAGTAGAAGTGTTGTTCTTGTTTTTAAACTAATGTGTATCTGTCGCGAACCCTGCTCTAATCCGTTAAGGAAGCCATGGAGTGGCTTCGATGACCTCATTCAAACTAATAAGCCTCACTTTCTTTCTTTCTTTCTTTCGTGAATCCACCTCCTTTGCCTTTCAAGCATCATAGGAAGGGAATGTGACATTTTAGAAGGTGTTGTGTTGACAGCCCCACCAACCAGCGGAGGCTCCATTCAACCCCAAAGGAGAACTTGTACTACAACCATTACGTTCCCTTTCCCCGGGGCCCTCCACAAAGTAATTAACCTCCTAGTTTGAGCTCATGGATTAATTCAAATACATTTTATTGCAATAAAATGCAGATTTCACTGTAACAATTATTTCCTTTTTACATGATGGTCCATGGTGTTCCTGAGGAAAAGTGTATTGTCCTAATGATTTGGGGGAAGATAGTTATACCATATCTAGCATATTGTCTTAGATCAGAGTGTCCTCATTCGTTGCTTATTGAATTACATAAAACTCCTTTGCTTCATGAAACTACATGTCAGGGAATAAAGTTCTATCAGTGGAAAATGCCAGAATGGAAATATTTGATTAGGTTTAAGTAATTTTTCTTTTCTGCCATATAATGGCAGAACTCTCAAACTCTGCTTCTGGTATTTGAATTTCTGGAGTTCTTTGGTATTCAATTGTCACAATTATTGGGGTGTTCAATTAGCACTCTCATGAAAGTGAGTGGAGATTCATGGTTCTCCATAATTCACATTCAATCAAACAGATTCTCAATCACATAATTAAGGCTTTTCTTCTGAAAGCCTTTGAAAGAAGCTAAATCTAAAGGAAGTGTATAATACTACAGCCAAGGATTCTATATCATGCTAATTTTTCTATAGTTTAATTCTTACATTCCTATTTTTTATGATCAACAAAATGACTTAATATTGCAGCAAAATTTATTATTCTTTTCTATGGTTTATGTCTTTGGTATTATGCTTAGGATTATGGTAAATGCCACATGTGTATTTAAAAATAACCTTTACTGCTTTTATTACTTCTATTATTTCACTTTAATTTCATTTACTTGGAACACAATTTGATGAAGAGTGTCAAGAAGAAAGGTACATTTATATGTTTTCCTCAGTGATTAGCAGACTGTGTGAAAGTAGATTAGACTTCAATCTTTATCATTTACCAAATTCTATCTGTAGCTTAAATTACTTGTGTTTCTACTGCACTTTACAGTAAGTTACTTTAAAACAACTTGTCTTATAACAATTTTATGTAAATAGAAATTACAGCAGTGTAAAAGGACTCAATGAATTTTCAAATTAACTGATCTTGCTGATTCTATGGTATAAATATGCCTAGAATTATTCTTCTCCCTTTCTAAACCACATTACCTGCCCTCAGTCAGCATTTAATAATCATTGGTTAATCGTTGGTTTTTCCCAAACCATCCTACACATAATGGACTAACATTTAAAAGTTAGATTTTATTGAGTAAGTTTCTCAATTAAAATCTGTAATTGAAAGTCATTTTATGTTCTGTGCCTTTAAGGACAATTAAGACCTTGAGCTTGACGTAGTGAAACTCTATATAGCTTCCTAACCCAACTGTACTGATTTACTTTTCATTCTTGTCTTTGTAAAAGTGGTATAAGGTTCATGGCCAAAGAGGATTGTAATATTAAAAGGAATTTTAATTCCTGGATACAGTGAACGAACATGTAGAGTGTCACTAATGCTTCCCGAGATCTACAAGCTACCGACATGTATGAGTAAAATTGAAGACACAACAGATTCCAGCTTATGTAGAATCGTTTATACCATACTGAAAATTTGGGGCCTTTTTCATAGATAAAGGAAGCCAATGATATATGTAAAATAGGGAAGTAGCTTGATTACATTTGACTTGGAAAATGTAACTTTGATCCTAGAGTGCACGGTGGATTGACAAAGGGTGAGTTCCTAAACTTGGAACCTGACCAGAATGGTTAATTTTATGTGTCAAGTATATTGGACTGTGATGCTCGATTGTTTAGTCAACCACTAGAAGAATCTATGGAGGTATTTACAAATTAAATTCTGAGTGATTAAAAGTTAAATGATTTCACTGTAGGTTAAGTAGAATTCTCTCTATCATATTACATGTAATGGGCCTCAGACTATCAGTCTAAGAGTAAGCATTGAGGTTTCCCAAAGCAGATGGATTCTGCCTGAAGACCCTAACAAAGACCTGACCTACCAATTTTGGACACAAAACTGCCAGAGTTTCTAGACTTCCTTAGAACTATGAATTTGGAGTTTCAGGTACTCACAATCATATGAACCAGTCTCTCTCTCATGTTCTAGGAATAGTTATGTTTTAAAACCAGGAAAAGTATGTCAGTTGTGTCCTCTCATCACACTCATTCAATCTGTATACTGAACAAATATTGAAGGAAGCTAGATTTTATGAAGAAGAATGCCATATCGGGGTTAGAGACAGTCTTATTAACAATCTGCAATATGCAGATGATACAACCTTAATGGGGGAAGTAAGATGGACCTGAAGGCCTCAATCAGTATGTATTACAACTCAATGGAAAGAAAATGAAATTCCTGATAAGCAGGCCAGTAGGTAACATCATTAAGAGTGAAGAGAAGATTTAAATTGTCAAGGATTGTGTCTTGCTTAGGTCCACAATCCGTGCTTATGAAAGCATTACATTAGGTGTTGAAAGGCAAATAAATATACTGTGGACTGCCAATTCAATGAGCAAGTTTTGTTTTTGAAGAGATATAGCCAGAATGTTTCCTGGAATCAAGGATGGCAAGACTTTGTATCATATATTTTTGACATGTTGCCGAGAGACCAGGACATCATGCTTGGGAACACAGAGGATCCATTTAAAAGAGGAATGTCTTCAATAAGGTGTATTGAAATAGTGGCTGCACCAATGGACTCACACATACAAAGATTGTAAGACTATTGCAAGCACAGGCAGTGTTTTGTTCTGCTGTACATAGGGTGGCTGTGAGTCAGACACAATAGGACAGTACCTAGTGACAACATTATGAGGGCAAATTCGATGCGTGTTTCACTACAAAACCATGGAAAGTTTTATTAAACAAAATATCACCACGTGAAATTGTTGTTTCCCAACCTATTCTTCATCTAGGCCGATATGCTTCTGAATGTATGGTTATTATCTCTCCAGTCCTTCCATAAATGATTATATCATGTCAAAATGATAATTTTGTCATCTTTAAAGGACTCAATTTATGCTCCTCTTAACTGCTCTTTGAGTTTTGTGAATTTGGCAACATTCTACCTTTGCAAAAGGTACCATATGATCAAAAACCAATGTCACTGAAGGAAAAAGCTAAAATTGCACTGACAACATTAGCCAAAATCAAGGCTCTTGGAATTGACAGGACGCCAATTGAAATGTTTCAACAAGCTAATGAAACTTGGAAGCATTCACACATCTTTGCAAGGAAATTTGGAAGATAGCTACTTGGTCAATTGACTGGAAGAAATTTGTATTTGTTCTCAAAAGAAAGGTGACTCTCCAGAATGTGTGTCTTAGAGAACAACATCATTAATATCACCTGCAAGTAAATTTTTGCTGAAGATCATCCAATAAGAGTTGCAGCAGCCCATTGACAGGGAGCTGTCAGAAGTTCAGGCCAGATTCAGAAGAGGATGTGAAACAAAGGACAGCATTGCTGATGGCAGATAGATCTTGACTCAAAGTAGAGAATATCAGAAAGATGTTTACCTGTGTTTTTTTTACCATAAAAAGTCATTTAACTGCATGGACCATGACAAACACTGAATAGCTTTGGGAAGAATCAGAATTTTAGAACAATTAATTGTGCTCTTGTGAAACCTGTGTGTGCATTAAGAGATAGTTGCATGAATAAAACCAGGGAATATTGTATGGTTTGAAATTTGGAAAGCTGTTCAAATCCAGCGGCAGCTCTCAGGACTGGCACCGGGTAGCACGATGACCACCACAGGCAGTGATGACAAAAAAAATTTTTTTTTGGAATGTTGTATGTCGTGCTTGCATACACTCGACATCCATATTCTTTTTGTTTACTAAACAAACCACCCAAGAAACTGGCTTATATTAAGGTAGAATGCAGATTTGGAGGAAGGTTTATGAACAATCTGAAATATGCAGATGATATAACCTTACTTGTAGAAAGAGAGGAAGACTTTTAAGCAATTTCAGAACTTAGATATGCCAGGCCCAAACCATGGTATTTCAACTGCTTCAATTGTATCTGAAAGTTGGAGTTTGAATAAGGAAAAAGAATCAATGTCTTTGAATTATGGTACTGGCAAAGAATATTGAAATTACCATAGGTTGCAAAAACACCCAAACCACCCAAACTTCTTAGAAGTACAGCCAGATGGCCTCTTAGGCATAAGGATGAGAAGACTTGTCCTACATACTTTGGACACATTATCAGGAGAGACAAGTCTCTGGAAATGGAATATATATATATATATATATATATATATATATATATATATATATATATTTATATATGACATCACTGTCCTCTGGTGGTCATGGGAGCTACCCAACCTTGCTCCTGGAAAGCTGCTGCTGTATTTGAACTACCAAGGCAGTGGGCTTCAGTCCTGCACTCCACCACTACTCCACCGGAGCTCAGCCCCTATGACATTATATTTAGTAAGGTTAAGGAACTTCAAAAAAAGATAAGACCCTTGAGAAGATGGATTGATATGGCAGCTGAAACAATGGGCCGAAACCTAAGAACCCTTGTGATGATGGCACAAAGCTGGGTGGCATTTAGTCACAAAGGATTCAATAGAGCCTAAGAACAAAGAAGGGGTAAGCCAAAATTATTTTCAAGGACCTTCCTAGCTACCCTTTAAGAAAAAACAGGCATATTGCCATGATGGGAGATAAAATTCCTTGATGCAACTTTTTTGCCTTTTGTCTCAATAATGTTGTTTCCATTTTTCTTAAACCTTCAAAATAAAAATTAGGAATCCTCCTCAGCCCTTCAAAAAAACCAGTCTGTATTACTCCCTTGGAATCCCTCAAGCAGCTACCATAACTCTTTCTGCCTTGAATTTATCTGGTCCTGCTGTTTTGATCAGGTTTCTTTTTGAAGGCTCCCCTACTGGACTAAGACAGGTTTACTACCAAGGCAACTTGTTTGCAGCCCTCACTGATCTCAAAGACAAACTTAAACACATTTTGTCTGGAGTAAACCCATGCAGGTATGAACTGCAGTCCTAATAGCAGTTCTTTTTTCATTATCCTTCATCTGTGTGTCTTTATTTCTGTTTTCTGGAGGACCCTGACCAATGTGTAATAGATTCTTTTAATAACTTAAGTGATAATAGTATTGGAGACATGGTAATGCATTATGCCCAGCCAGGCAACAGCATTGGGAATCAGACGAAGGAATATACATATACAATTATGTTAAAGCAAGACTAAAACATTTTACTATACTGAAGACTGAAGAAAGGGGGAACTAATGATTGATTACCAACTCCAATCATTCTATTTGCCACCACTTCTGGCATAATTAAATTCTAATATAGTAGTATCCTATACAAAGAAGGGAAATAGAGGAAGAAAAATCTGTGTAGGGAAACATCAGTGTGGTAGGAGAAAGGAGAATCAATTTACTTAATCTGGGACCTTCGGAAATTTTCCAAGAGGAAAGAGTTACCAATAGAGTCAAATGTTTCAGACAGCAATCAAATGAAGACAAGAAAGCAACCATTTGGACATAATAAATTAGGATGTCCTTCCTGAACCTGACAAATAAATAGATATTTTCTATAAAGATTTTTGCAGAGTTTTTAGAAACAAGTGTAGCGAGTGTTATATGTTCAATTTTGCCTCTCAAGAGATATTTGGAATTCCTGACTTATGGTACTTGTCAGTAAGACCTTATTTGGAAATAGAGTTTAAAAATGTATTAGCTAACATGAAGTCATATTGAAGTAGGATAGGGCCTACTTTTGTCATAGTCATGTCCTTATAAAAGAGAGACAGGAGAGCCCAAATAAGATCTACAAGTGAAGGGAGACCTGGGATGACCAACAGCTGTGAGAGACAAGAAAAACCCATTCCACAGAGACTGCAGAGGGCACATGACCTGGTTAGTAGGCTGATTTTGTCTCCTAAGCTTCTAGAATTGTAAAATAATGTCTGTTCTTACACCCATGTGGCATTTTGGCATGTCAGACCTAGAAACTAATATAGCTCTGAAAGAAAGTAGAGAGAATAGTACATAAGAGAGGTACTACTCTTCCACTTTTTTTTTAGTGGTTCTGGAATTCATAGGGCTTAAGATTGCCTCCCAATCTGGACTAAAACCTCATTATAGGCCAAATACTGAGTGATGGTTTCCTGGATGACCACTCAATTTTCAAAGCCCTAACCTTTTATAAGTTTCTAATCCTCTATGGTGTCTGTAATTATCCTGGTACTCAAGCAGTAGCATTTGCTTAAATAATTGTTGAATTGAATACTGTGGATGGATGACTCACAACACTGAAATGGATTATTTAAAATGTCAGTGCCTCAATTTCCTCCTCATCAACAGCAATTACTGTTGGAGTTCTTTTAATAGTAAATTGAACATGGAAATATTGTTCTTGCTGTCAAGAGACTTCCACATTCATCTACTTAATGAAAAGACCAGTCTTCCTTTCTTCCTAGAAATATTATGAGGAGAAACTCACATGCAAAGGCTAGCACACACTTAAGGCACTAGGACATGGCCAATGCATAAAATCTCCCTTCATATATTAATCGTCTTGGGTAGGTATAACCACGAGTCAGCTAACCACACGAGATGCTTTTAGGTCTGGCAAGTGGGATGGAAAGCTTGCCGGTTCCGTCTCCTCTGTGAGTGCCTGCACGCTTTTTGGTTTCAGGCTGGAAACGTCCTGTGGTGTGTCTGGCCTAGCCAAACGCAGGAAGTACTGAACTTATTAAAATTTAAAAACAAACCAGAGTTGTTTGGAACCTCCCAAAACACTCACGTTGTGTCTGAGGGTGAAGGTTTGGATTCATTTCTGATTTGACGTGAGCACCATACATCAGTAAAATGCAAACAGCACAGGGCAATTTCAAGAAAGGGTGTAACCTTGCATTGGGTCTTGTGACAGTCTAGCAAAGCAGCAGATGCCCTGAGCCTAGAGGAATTTTGTAAGCCCTTCCTTTTCTTTCAATTCCCTTCTTGTTAGGTTGCCATAGAAATTTGTGTTTGTGAATAAATTTTTAGGCAGTTTTGACATGGACACCCTGGAAGCAGAGTTGGGGGTACTTTGTCTTGAACTCCACTCACAGGAAGAAGCCAGCTGATTCTGCCTCAACATGAAGATTGAGTCCGGTTATGGGGGCCCTTGGGACAGTCCCCAATACAACCTGTTGTTTATGAAGATCTAGACCACCCATGCATAATACACAAACATCTATAATTGGGTAATCAGAAGTTGGCTACATCAAACCAATGACCAAAAATGAACCTAATGGTTAGGAATGAAGTTTCCGGAACAACCCACAAGGGTGTGCTTGCCTACAAATTATGTTTAGATCATAGAAAAAAATTATAGAATTATCTAGAGCTGGAAGGAACCAGAGAAACTACTTAGCTCCACCCTCCATTTTTCTGCATGAGAGAAGTGAGGCACTGGGATTTTGAGGTGAGTTCTCCAAAATCAACAATGGGTAGTGATGCAAGTGGAGCTCAGAACCCTTAACTGACCTCCTCAGTCCCTTCCAGTTGTAAAACTTACACACACACACACACACACACACATTATTTTTAAAATAACTGGAAAAACACCATCAGAGATTGACAAAAATAAGTTATTCTGTAAGCAAAAGGGCATCTAGGTAGATGGTCTTGCTTCCCGATGGCTGACACAGGCCCTTGTGTTTAGAGTTTAAAAACTATGTAAGGTGGAAAAATTAATTTCCAGATAGTTTTAGGCATGTTCTAAGGAACAAAAAAGACTAAGGTCCCTTGTCTTTGAAATTCAAATCAATTGTGTACTGGTTGACCCAGAGTGGTCCTGACACGAGTCCGATGGGAATGGACATGAGATTCCAGAAGTAAAATTCACTTGAGCTGGAATTACCATGATCAATATGGCCTGGCTTCCATGGCCTGGGAAGAAGATAGCTTTCCTCACCCAGCCACCCTAGGATCAATGTCTGCTTGGAAAGTAATTATGCTAGCTAATCTCTAGAGGACAGAACAGTTTTGATTCCAGTGATCCTGCATGAATTCTACCAGAGAGAAAAAGAGCATCTTTCCAACAAGACCAGGGGCTGTGATATTCTAAGTGGAAATCTACCGGTATTTCAGTAACCATGAAAACCATCTGAGTAATACTCTCTTGTTGCGCCAAATTGCTAAGAACTGCCAAGATTATAGTATTCAGCAAACCAAGCTGTGGTTTGATCATTCACAAGTATGGCAAGTAGCTGCTGAAAACTTTCTGATCCAGAGGTTGTAGCCTCCAAGGTAAGAGGAGAAAAGGTTTTTGTTTGATAAGTTTGCATCTGTTTAGATTATGAATGCTGGTGGTAGTTTTTGTCTCAACTTCAGTGACAGTAATTGTAATGTGGCAAGAAGTTTTAAACATTGGGTCTGGGTAATGACTATAGATTGATCCTTGTTCCAGCTCATACGATGTATATCATTTCTCTCTCTCTCTCTCTCTCTCTCTCTCTCTCTCTCTCTCTCTCTCTCTCTCTCTCTTCCTACATATTCAGTTACTTGAAGGCCTAAAACGTACCTCATTCTAAGTTATAAACCTGATGACTCTCACATATTAGGTGGCTAGAAAGATAATTATGATTGAGGTAACTGGCGTTATGTCATACTTCAAAAATAGAATATTTACTCAATTCCAACTTTGAGTAAAGTGAATATGTTTAGTAAATGACAATTGGTGACTATAAAAGTGAAACTTTAAGACAGAGAAGGCATAAGGAGCATTAATAGATGAAGAGGAAAGACACAGAAGAAGAAAAAGACCAGGGAGCTGATTACAATAGTGAGAAAATCTACTATGAAAGAAAATACTATGATCTTCACAAATAGCTGGAGGATTTGTTTCAATTTAGGAAGGCTGAAGGAAAGAGTGGAATTATCACCCTATAATGTTGGAGATCGAGGATATGATCCTGTGCTTTAGAAAGGGTCCCTGATGGCATAGTGGGTGATGCATAGCACTGCTCGCCGCAAAGCCAGCTGCTGATCCATGGGAGAAAGATGAGGCTTCCTAGTCCTCTAAAGATGTCCAGACTCAGAAACCCACAGGGTTTTGTTCTCCCATTTTTTTCTTCTCTATATGATTGTTATGAGTCGGAATCACCTCAATGGCAGCGAATTCGATTTATGGGTTTCTGTTTTAGAAAGATAATTCTGGTTTTAGAACAGCATATGAACATGTAGAAGGCTTAATGACTAAAGAATAACTAATAAACTTCTACTACCAAAAAATCTCCATGGCTGGATTAATAGACAACATCAAGATTCTACTCTTATAAGTCAAAATTCACTGGGGGCTATATTTAGTTTTTATGGTTTACATTTAATAGAAATATTAATAAGATTATATTTTTAAATCTTTCTAGCTTATTTCTCTTTTCTCACATGTACATTCCCCTCTTTTTCTTCCTTTTTTGGATTTATATGTCATTTTTTACTTCTCATATTACCATTTATAAAAGGTTAAGTTCTCTGCAGTATAGCACTGACGAAACATACACCCTTCCTGTCCTTCTTTAGTGCTTCCTCCCCCACTATTATGACCTTAATTCTACCTTACAAATCTGACTAGACCAGAGCATGTACCCTGCTACAGATAAGAGCCCACAACACAGGGAGTCCAGGACAGATACACCACCTCAGGACCAAGAAGGAGAATAGAGATACCAGAGGGTAAGGTGGGGGTAGAAAGGAGAATCAATCACAAGGATCAACATTTAAGCCCCCCCCCTCCCAAGGGGATAAGCAACAGAAAAGTGGGTGAAGGGAGATGGCAGATGATGTAAGATATGAAAATAATGATTGAAAATTTAAAATTCCTGAGAAAAGGAGGGGAGGGGAGGGAAAGACAAAAAGAAGAATTGAAAAAGAAAAGCAGAATTGATATCAAGGGCTCAAGGAAAAAGAAAATTCTTTTAAAATGATGGAAACATATGTACAAGTGTGTTTGACACAATGGATGAATATATGGATTGTGGTAAGAGCTGTAAGTGCCCCAAACAAAAGCATTTAATAAAAACAAATAAATAAACCCCCCCCCCCAAAATGGATTGAGTTCTCTAATCTCAAGTTTCTTCTGTTTTACAACTCACTGCATCTACATGTGTCACATGACCCTCCTCACTGCAGGAATTGGAGCTGGAAGAAATGGTACAAAAATGTTGAAATTCTTACTACTGCCATAATTAGTAATAAATGATCTTTGTCTCTGTTCCAGTAGTGTCAGGTCTGGATATTTTGTCAGACATCCAGAAAACTATGGAAGTCTAAATCATTAGCTTGCGAATGGAGTAAAATCTCAGCCTGTCCAATTTTTGACACTTACATGCACCATGTAACCTTTAAGTATATGTTAGGGAATATAAGAATAAAATATATGGTGATTTCTCATTGATGCTTGAAGCCATTGTTCTTAGATGCCATGCAGCCAGTTCTGACCATAGAGACCCCATGAAACACAGAGACCCTTGGCACAACACAGTGAACCACCACCTGGTTCGCACCATTCTCAACATTCTTCTCTTGTGTGGGACTCATTGTTGAAGCCACTATATCAGTCCACCTCCTTGGGGCCTTCCTCTTTTTAGCTGCTCTTCTACCTTACCTACCTGATGTTCTTCTCCAGGGACTGATCTCCCCTGGAAACATGTCCAAAATATGTCAAAGTCTCACCATCCTTGCCTCAGAGGAGCACTCTGGATGTACTTCTTCCAAGGCAAAGCAGTTGATTCTTCTAGTAGTTCATGGTGCTTTCAACATTCTTCTCCAATACTACAATTCAAGTGCATCACATCTTTTTAATTCAATGCTAATATTTAGGCAGGGTATGTACTGCACCATAGTTGCATATTATACAACCATTACAACCACCCAGTAGAGTAGGCTATAATTTCTATTCTTCAGGTGAGAAATAATGGTCCAGAAAGATGTAATTTGGGTAGAGTCAAACAGATAGTAAGTGGCAAGCCAGCATTCAAACATAAGCTTCTTCTGTTCTCCTTCCAATGTAATAAAAATCTCCAAGCATTGTGTAATTATGGCAATATTAATATTTTACAAAGCATATCATTTAGGCCTAAATTATGTGGTAGACTAAAATAACTATAGGAATTCATAAGACATGGAACTTGATAATAGAGCAGGGATGAAGGGATATACATTGTTGTTGTTTCTAATGACAATTCTTCAGAAAAGACTGACTGACGAAGAACTAGAACAAATTCACATCTTTCAAAGAGCCCAAGCTGTTGCCTGATAGCCAAAGACTCTCTTGTGAAGGTCTCAATGACCCCCTAGTTCTGCTATGAAGTTTTTCTAATTGCTGTCTTCAAAGTAAGGCTGTAAATGAAAGCTTATCCACAAGACAAAATGAGTGCCTCCACTTCTGCATATATACGGAGGTTTCAAAACCTTCTTGGAAAAATGGAAAGAAAAGCCTATGGAATTTTTTTACAAAGTTTTTGCAGATACTTTGTATAGTTATCACATTAAAAATTGGATTGAAAAATAAATGAATAAATAAATAAATAAAAATTGGATTGAAAACTGCCAGAAAGAATTTCAATGGTTGTAGCTATGATGGTATACTTCCATCATCAAATGTCCTCTAGGGTTGTGTGGAGAAATGAAATTGTTTGATCTGACTCTTTTATCCATAGGAAATGACAGTCTTTGTAAGTCCCACCAAATGACTGGGTGGGGCCATATGAAGTGCAGAAGACTTCTAATGGGGAGATTGATCAATTTTGCCATTCTTCTGAGTATAAAGTGAGACCCTTAGATTTAGTAAGAGAGAATGCCATACAAATAAACAAGAAGCACCAGGAGTGGATGCACAGAGAGGCAGCAATGACGCACCAAGCAGTGCCCAGAGCAACACGTGTCCTTGGCCCATACAATGAGTAAAGCTGAGTGTCACTCGATAAAAGGTTGTCTCACAGAGGGAGGGACCATCTGGAATTTATTAGTGATAAAACAACTGTATAACACTTACTTAAGCAGGAGAGAGCTCAAGGGACCGCATAATTGAGAGGCCAAGAACCAGAAAGAGATGAGCCTGCCAGCATGGTTGAAAAGAAGCAGTGTAGACAAATGAATTTTATACTTAACATTTGTAACCTGCTAGCTACCCTACTAAACCCCATAAATGCGATTACTGTCTATAAGGTAGGGTAGCCAATGGAAGAGATTGTCAGAACCAAGTAGCAAAGTATAGAACTGTGGGAGAAACAGTCAATGTCAAAATAAGGTAAGCTAGTTGGAGAGTGAGGCTTGTCTGACCCAGACCTCACAGAAATCAGTCTTGAGCTATTGTGAAGTTGGATTTCCTTTTTCTGTTGGCTTTTGGACAAAGTCAGGCATGGGCCCATGACAATTCCTCAGGTTGTGAAGGCATTTCTTGGCAAAGAACTTGGAAAAGTAATTTTTTTTATAATACTAATGCTAGAAATAAAATAAATAAAAACATCCAGTACCAATCAAAGTCTGTGTTTATAATGATCAATTTTAAAAGTATTATATCGGCCAATATATATCAGAAACTCACATGGTTTTCTGTGCTGGGATTAACAGAATCAAGAGAAATGGTGTCTCATTCATCACCAAAATGACATTTCAATATCTATCTTAAAGTACCATGCTGTCTATGATAGGACAACATCTATCTGCCTGTATGGAAATCCATTCAATACTACTGTCATTCAGATTTATGCATCCACCACTAAAGCTAGTGAAGTAGGATTTGAAGAATTTCCCCAATATCCTCAGTTTGAAATTGATCAAACATGCAATAAAGATTCCTTGATAATGGTTGGAAATTGTAATGCAAATGCTGAAAATGGAGAGGAAGACGCAGTAGTTGAAAATATGACCTTGGTGATGATAGAAACCAAACTGAAGACCACAAACAGAATTTTGCAAATCCAATGACTTGTTTATAACAAATACCATTTTCAACAACACAAAAGGTGACTATACACATGGGCAAGTGTAAGTGGAATAGACAGAAATCAAATCGACTCCCTCTGTAGAGACAGTGGAAAAGTTCAGTATCGTCAGCTAAAATGCAGCTAAGAGCTGGCTATAGAACAGACTATCAGTTACTTACATTCCACTTCAGTTGAAAGCTGAAGAAAATCAAAACAAATACAACTGTCAGTGTATCCCACGTGAATTTCTAAAACATCTCAAGAATAAATTTGATGCATGGAGCACTAATAACAGAAGACTTGGCACAGTGTGGGAGCACATCAAGAACATCATGATGAAGAAAGCAATAATGCATTGAAAAGACAGGAAAGAAAGAAAATAGTAGAGTGGCTGTCAGAAGAGACTCCAAAACTTTCTGTTCATTATTAAGTCACTAAGGCAAGTGGAAGAAATAAAGGGTAACTAAAGGGGACAAAGTGAAATACTGTAAAATGGAGAAAGCCCTAGAGTTAAAAAGCCAAGAAGGAAGAACAAGCGCAGCATTTCTTAAACTAAAAGAACTGAACAAAAAATTTAATCTTCAACTTACATTATTGAAAGATTCTATAGGCAAAATATTAGGTGATACAAGCAGCATGAAAAGAAGATGCGAAGAATACACAGAGTCACACAGAGCTAATTGACATTCAACCATTTCAAGAAGTAGCGGTACTCAAGGAAGAAGTCCAAGCTTCACTTAGTTAAACGTAAGGATCCAGGAATTGATGGAATTGCAATGTTTTAACAAGCTGATGAAGCACTGGAAGAACTCATTCTAAGCCAAGGAATTTGTAAGAGAGCTACTTGATAAGCTGATTGGAAGATATCCATATTTGTACTCATTCCAAAGAAAGATGATCCAAGGGATTGCACAAGTTATAGAACAGTATCATTGCCATTGCAAGTAATTAAAATTTTGCTGAAGATGGCACAACAATTACAGCGGTACATTGCTAGGGAGCTGCCAGAGGTTCAGGCTGAATTCAGAAAAGGGCATGGATAAGGGATATCATTGCTGGTGTCAAATGGATCTTGAATAAAAGAAGCAAATATAAGAAAGAAATTTTTATTAGTGTTTTATTGATTATGCAAATTCACTTGTCTGTGTAGATCAAAGCAAACTATTGATACCATTGATAAAAATGGTAAATCCAAAACATTTCTGTGTTCTTGTGGAACAAGAGGTAATTTGGGAACAGAACAAGGAAATAATGCATGGCTTTAAATCAAGAAAGGTGTACATCAGGAATGTATTCTTTCACCATATTTAATAATCAGAGTAGCTGGGCTACATGAAGAAGAATGTAGCACCATGACTGGAGGGATGCTTATTAACAATCTTTGATATGACACAAATTTGCTTTCTGCAATTGAGAAAGACTTGAAATAGTTGCTGATGAAGATCAAGGATTGCAGCCTTCAACAAGGATTACAACTTAATTTAAAGAAAACAAAAACCCTCACAGCTAGACCCATAGATAACATCATTCTAAATGGAGCATCAGCAGTGAAGAGAACAAACAGTGCACTAGGTAAGTCTGTTACACACGATGCCTTTAAGTTTTGAAAAGCAAGCATCTGACTTTCAGCACTAAAGTGCACTTCAGCCAAGCCATGGTATTTTCAGTATCTTGATGTGAATGTGAAAGTTGAACACTGATAAAGGAAAACTGAAGAAGAAGAAATGCATCTGAATTATGGTACTGGAGAAGAAGATGGAAAGTGCAATTCTTGGTAAAGGGGAAGCTAGAAAGAACAAGGACCTCAAGGAGCTGGATTAACACTGTGACTGCAGTGATGGGCTCACACATGACAAGGAGAGTGAGGATGATGCTGGACTAGACTGCATTTTGTTTTGTTGCATACATGGTAGTATGAGTTGAAACAGAATCAACAGCACTTGGCAATAACAGTAACACAAGAGCAGTTTGGGACTTGTATATATTAAATCCAGTTTTATTGTAATAAAAAAAGGCTAGAGCACAGAGACATTTTCTAAACATTAAGCCATGAAGTCAGAAACCAAAAAGGCAATTGTTTCCTCAAAAATAAGTTACATCAAATTTTATTTCCCCAATGAGAAAGGTGGATATGTCCACAGTTCATATTACAGGATGGACAGTCATGTTTAGGAAAACACTCTGATAGAATATTTAGGATAGGAAAGTGTGGTCTTCTGGACATGGATTAGATGCATGCAGCAAGGAAAGTAATAAACTAATGCGTCAAAGAAGTAAACTATAAATTATGTTGGGAAAGTTATACTGCCAAGTACATATTGCCCAAAAAGATGATGGGAAGCTAGAACCAGTGAAAATGGCCAAGAAGTTCTTGAAGAATAGAGAAGTCTAATATGCAATTTGAAATTATCTTCTGAAATGTTCCTTATTCTTTTGTCACTGAAATTTTAACTTACCATATTTGGCTGTCACATGGTGTGAGCAGTATCTGGAAAGGGAGAAATCAAGGAACTGTACAGGGAAGAGATAACTACCCAGCTGCAAAATGCAAATTGGAAAACATTTGCAGATGTCTGAAACAAGAACCAGATGTGACTAAGAGAAAAACAAACACCTTACAATTTTAAGAAATCTTGGGAAGGCATCAGTTTCCTTTAGGGCAAGGTGACCCAAGTTAGCATCTGGGTAGCATGGATTAGAAAGGACCCTTTTTAGTGTTCCAAATTAGTATCTTAAAGTGGCAAGGCAGTGATTTATCTGTGGAATAAATTTAAATATGTTCAATTTGGCAACCTTCAAAGCAAAATGCTCCACTAAGTTATTCATGTGAACTTTAAAAGTTCTATTAGATTAAGATTTCAATAAAATTTCAAATGCAGTATTTTTCCACCAAAATTAGTTTTTTAAAAATTTATCAGTCTCTCTATATAACTTGAAAATATATATACTCATTGAGATTAATTACCTTAATGTTTTTAAACAATAATACTGCATGCTTAATTGATTGCAATAACCTTTTCTATGGATATATTTTAGTGTGTTAATTAGATTAACCCAGTAGCGAGAGGATGCCAAGTACCAAAATTTAAAGATTAGATCTTATGAGTATTTCTCTTTTACATCTTGATCCAAACTGACAAGGCAGATCTATTTTTTCAATGATTGCAAGACCCCTATTTCTTCTAACTTATTTCTCTATTTCTATGGTATTAACATTTCTGCATGGTAAAAATGGCTCACCACCAAATCCTCATTACGATAGTGAAAAGAAGAATGGATATAATAAGGGATTTTTTTTAAAAAAGATGTCTACTAACAAAACTATAAAAGATACTGAAAAAGTCAAAAGAAACCTACATAAATAGAAGAATCTGCTAACCTCATGATAGGAATAGTTAGCACTGTGAAAATATCAATATAATTCCTAATGGCCTATAGCTATAACATAGAACTAGATGGTGTCCAGTTACTACTGCTGATCATTCTGCAAATGATCAAAATGGAAGGTTTCAGATAGACTTGGGGGAAATATGAGGAACAAAACTTAAAATTAGAAAAAAAAAAAAAAGAGGATTGTCCTGCTGACAGAAACTGATGGAACTCCTGTGAATATGACCCTTACTCACCCTTTGAACCTGGAATGGCAATTTTAGTTTGCCAGAGTGATTCACACTCCTTAGAACAATAAACCATACAAAATCAAAAGGGCAGAATTTGCCCAAGGACAAAGCTCAGAAAACAGGAAGGAAAGGAAAGATGGATAATTGCAAATAAGAAACACGGGAAGAAAGAATGCTGCTGCTTTGAGGGGATAGTGATCAAGCTCATGAAACATAATGTGTCTGAAGTGTTGAATGGAAAACAAATTTCATCTGTAAACATTCACTCTAAACTCAATAAACAGTGTACAACACACACAAGTTGAACAAGGGAGATTGGTTTTATTTCAGGCCGTGATGGGGTTCAACGGGGCTTTCTTTCTGTGACTGCAGAAGAGAAATGGGGGCAAGCAGCACTATAACCTCTTAGCCAGAATGTGGGGTTCCGCCGCCGAATGTCTCTCTCTTCTGAAGCGCACAATCATGCAGCTGCTGGCTGCTGATGGCTGGTCTTTGGTAACAGTCACAATCAAGCCAGTCGGAATCATCTCCTAACTCAAGATGCACCCATGATTATTAATTATTGGAAAGAGAAAGCTGGAAATAAAAAGGAAGGATTAGTAGTTGGGAAATATGGCCATGGCATTTAAAATGAAGCCAGAGATTACAGCTGAAGATAGAATGACCAATAACTTGTTCATTGCAAATGCCTTTTTTCAACAACAGGAATGGCAACTATACATATGTCCTTTTCTGTAGAGAATACACAGGCATCACATGGACTGTTTCTAAAGGAAGAGAAAATAAGAAGCTCAATATTGCCAGCCCAAACAAGGTGAGGACCAACTGTGGAACAGACCAATTGTCCAACTGACTCTGGCAGCCAACAACAGCAACAGCAATTCTTACTTCCTTACATTATAGAAAAGCTGGGTCCACCAGTCTCTATATAACTACACTAGTGGGACCTGCGCGTTTCCTCTTTCTCTTTTCATAATCTTTCTATACTTTGGTCTTGGGTAAATGCTACTGTTTTGATTTTAATGACTGACTATTCTAATATGTGTGTCCATCCCTCATGTTACTGTTCCAGGAATAAACCTGCCTATTGCTTACATAAGTGAATCCTTAAGTATTTTATGAGGTCAAGGAAAATGACTTCCATGACAGGCATGTTATATAACGAGAAACCCTGGTCATGCATAGACTTCTTCCCTGCGCCCCCCCCCCCGCCCTCACTTTTCCTCCACTCAATCCAGAACCTTCTATCATGAACCTTTTCAACACAGTGTGAAGTAGTAGCAGGACACCATCTAGTTCTGGTTCCAAGGCCACAGAGGGAGATTGATGTTTGAAGGTGCATTAGTCCACTGAACTATTTCCCCCCATGTGCCGTCCACGTGTCTGAGTGGTTTTGTTTCACTCTTGCAATTCAGGTGTACCTTGCAATTGCCCATGGAGGAGGAAGTTAGAACTTTCTTCACACTCAGGTCTGGAGAGAAACTACGTCCCCATCCCCAAACCCACATTTCCAGGAAACTAAACTTAACGATGCAAATATATATATATATATATATGATACAGTGTTTTCCTTACATAAGTGGATCCTTGAGTATTTTATGAGGTCAAGCAAAATGACTTCCATGAAGAGAATGGCACAATTTTTTTTCTTAAGGGTTAGGAGGTGGTCTGGGATAGCTCACGGGTCTGAAGACCACAAATTTCACTTTGGGCAGAACATGGCAAGGTCAGCATTTAGCACCCACTAGCCACCCAGCAAGAGAAAGATGAGGCTTTCTGCTCCTGCCAAGATGTACAGCTTTGAAGCCCACAAGGGCAGTTCTACTCTTTCTTACAGGGTTCATAAGATACAGAAGTGGCTTAGAGCCGCGTGTGGGGAACAAGGAATGCCAAGAAGGACTTTCTTTTAGCACTTAGAATATTCCTGGAGATTCTGTTTGGGTTTTATGCATATTTTTGCTTCCCTTCTTCCCCCTCTCAACTCCCCCTCCCCCCCAAAAAAAACAAAACAAAACAAAACCAGACCCTAGAGTCTAAGACCTTGCAGACTAATTTCTTTAAATTCCATTAAGAGCATTCCACCCTCCTTCCCCCATTCAGGGTTACTAAGGTCAGCACTTAAAGAAGACATTTAGTCACCTTGAGTAAGAGGATCCAGGAGAGCTTCCCAACACAAGAAGCTCATTATCTAGGACATGCACTAGAGAGAGCAAACAGATGCACCTCCAAACTGGATTCTGCATGACTTTTGAGGTTAACAATAGGAATGTCAGAGAAGTGATGGGTATCTTTAAGAATGAAGTACTCAGAGTCAATCCTGTCACCCCCCTTCTTTCATCTCTCCTAAAATTGGCTCATTAAGACACTGAAAAATACACAGGGAATGAAATTGGGCTCCAAAGATAAAGGAAAAAACATTGCCTTGGGCTTTATATATACAGGAATATTATTTTCCTTCATGATACTGCATATGGATCTGGTTAAATCAGCCTAGCAATTAGTTGGGTTGATGCAAGTATTTGCCTGACCTTGTTAAAAGATGACTCTGGGTGATTTAGTGTAAATGTGTTTATGTGAAAAAGAAAAGTTTTTATCTTGAACTTTTAATACATATTTTTGAATAGGGTCCTATAAGCATCTGTCACTCCATTATGATAGTGTTTATTATTACATATTGCATATTGCAAAACCAGCAGGTGGTGATGATAAGAGTATATTTGTAAGAACACCTATACTCTCACGGCATCAGTTTGCAATACTGCTGTAGGGATAAACAACAGAGCCAAGATGGGCGTTGCTGTTAGCACTTGGGGTTGCACACCTGTGATAATGACATCCACCTACAGGAGGAAAAAAAATAAGGGTATTCCAGTAGGTCCCAGTGATTTTTAAATGTGAAGCAATAGCTGCTTATTAAGACCCTTCTTGAAACCTTACCGTGGACATGCACAAGAAGCAATGGATCAAGTGGTCAGAGAAACAATGAGAAGGCATTACCATGAACTTTACTGTGAATTCTTTTTGTCAAGCAGTTTCCTTTCTCATAAGTAAAAATCCTGATTTCCTTTCTAGGGATACACTCTTCCCCCCTAAATCTAGATACTACAGATCTCAGGTGCAGGTTTGGCTTTTTGTCCAAAGCTGACCAACCTGAGCTAATGTTATTGAGTCAGCATGCTCACATGGGCCAAGGCAAGACCAATTAAGAGCCTTCTTGGCCATAGCTTGTTGTTGTTGAGCAACTAAGAAAGGCATTTGATTTCAGGAGCAGTTACAAAATTGGCAGGATATACACCTGTAGTAATGGATGCAAATCTTGCTACAACATGGGACTATCCGACCGAAATTAAAGACAGTGAACAGTAGAGGAAAGCAGAGCCTATGGAAAAGGAGAGATTTTGACATGTCTTTAAAGGTCTAAATCCAATTATATTTAAAGTTCAGTTTTTGGAACTTCCCAGTTATAGGAGTCAATAAATGACCGTTTCTACTTCTGTCACTTTAAGGGGAATTGTTTCTGTGACCTGAAAATGGAGGATCCTCCTGTGAGAACATGTAAGCATACAAAAAAGAATTTTAGCACTTGCTGAACACTACTTATAGGCTACATAATTTAAAGTCATGATCTCGTGCAAGCATATGAAAATTAGAATGTAAAATGCACATTGTGGCTATTGGTTGCTCTGTTTTGCTGATTCACAACCTTTGTATAACAGAGGAAAACATTGCTCTGTCTTATGTCATCTTTGCAACCATTGTTATTTTAGAGTTTGGGTTGATCTATGTCTTTGACAATTTATTTCATTTTGATTGGCACTTGTTTTACCATAGTTGACTTTTTTTAGCAACATTTTTTTCTAATGAAACATCCAAAGCCAGTGAATGTCTTATTCTGTATCTTTCTTTCTAAGGAGCTTTCTGGTTGTACTTAGTTAAGAACTAAATTCATCCTTCCAGGAATTCACAGTATATTTAATACTCTTCTCTAAAACCACAATTCTTCTGTATTCCTTTTGCAATATCCTGCTTTCAAATGCATTCCAGGAATCCGAGAAGACCATGTCTTGGGTCAGGCATACCTTAGTCTTCAAAGTGAGATAGTATATATATTATTTCTACTTTATATGTAAAAAGTATGCTGTTGAAGAATTGCACAGTCATTTCATTAACAAATTCAGTGATCTTCAGATATTTAAATTGTTTCTAAATTTTGGATATTATTAGTCAGCTGTGATAAACTTATGTTTAGTGTGGTACTTGCAATATTCATATGTGTTAGTCCAGGTGAACTAGAGAAACAAATTCATAAACATGCATATGAATATAAGGGAAAGGTTTATATATAAGAGGAATGGAACATTGAGAAAGCATCCCAAACCAGTCCAGTCCAGGTTATAAGTCTTATATTAGCCCATATGTCTGATAGCAGTTCATAAAGTCTCCTTCTAACTCACGAAGTCACAGGTCAGTGGGTGCAGAGTCTTGTGTATCCAGCGGCAGTAGAAACATCCTGGTGCTGCCAGGAGTCTCTCCAGGGCTCCTCGTTTCCAGGGTTCAGGATCCATCAGCAGTATCCATTGGTGGTAGAAGCATCTCAGCACTGGGTCTCTCTGTGGCTTCTTTGGCCCCAGAGGTCTGGTTCCATCAGGAGAAGCCTACATGGCTTCTCCTCTGAATCCTCCAGGTTCTAGGACTCAGGATCTTTCAGCACGCCACCAACTTGCTTTGTTGGTAGAATGACTCCAAAAGACTGCCCCTGCCTGCCTGCCTGATACAGTAATTCTCCTATGTGCTGTAACCAAATGTCTTGTCCCTTCACTAACTCAGGAACTAGGACTCGTAGGTTCTAGGTTTTTCAAGGATACTACAATACATTCTCCCCCCAAAACAAAATAATGTATTATTGTTGCATCAAGTTGATGCGATTCTCATTGGGACCTTATGTTTACAGACCAGAATTGCCCCATAGGATTTTCTTGATTTAAGGAAAAGACATTTTACTTTGAGGCACTACTGAGTGGTGTTAAACCACCAACCTTTGTGGAAATGTTTTTAAAAATCAAATAAATGACATAGGGACCATGTCTGACATCTTCTGGTTACACAAATAAGAAACCAAGTTCATACTTGGTCAAGGATGGTTCCTGTAAAGCAGAGGTCAGACATGCCTCTACTCCCAACTACCTTTAGCTCATTCTGATGTCAGCCATCCTTCCAAGGACACTCTCTACTTCATTATTGGGTTTGATAATTTATTGCAATGTCCATACAGATGACACACATTTTTGAGGGTTTATAAGGGAAGTACAATGGTTACTGCAAATCAGGGTCAGAAAACCTTAAGGATACCATTCTCTATCCACAACACCTCTTCTCAACCATGCCAGTAGCCACATCACTTTCTGTTCTTTAGCCTCTCAGCCATCTGGTCTTTGGATTCATTTCCTGGGCCAAGAATCCCACCACCACTCTCTCTCATGGTCTTAGTAATCTCCTCTGCTAGGTCTCATGATATCCGTGTGATGTCTCTGCTATCTCAGAGAATGTGCTGCAGTCTGTGGTGCTTCTGCTGATGTTTCGGTTTAAGTCAAGATTTTTCATGCATTCCACTGGCGGTTCTTTTTTCATGATAATCATGAAATTTCCTCTTTGCTTTTGAGATGGCTCACTTTTTTTCCCCTTTAAAATATTTTATGTTGAGGCTGAGCCCCGGTGGCGTAGTGGTTGTGCGCGGGACTGCAGCCCACTGGGACGGAGGTTCAATTCCAGCAGTGGGGCTGGGCCTCCTACTCCCACCACCGGAGAGCAGTGATGCCCAAAAATAAATTTAAAAAAAAATTATGTTGTTGTTGAGAATGTATACAGAAGAACACATTCTGATTCAACAATTTTGATCTGTACAATTTAATGACATTGACTACATTCTTTGAGTTGTACAATCTTTCTTACTTCCTTTTTCTGTACTGTTCTTTCCTCATTAGCATAAACTCACTATGCCCTATAGTTCCCATTTAATCTTTTTTTAAAGTTTCATTGGTATATAATATGGTGAGCATTAGAGAAACCATGGACAGATTAACCATACCAAGTCCTTTCACTTCACACAAAGTGTTACATATAATACTCAAATAAATGTGTAGGCCATTGTAAAAAGACAAAACTAAAAATAGGCAAAAAAGCTAACAGAGTAGGGTTTGGGGCGAATTAACCTTCAAGGTAAGTTTTTGCTTGTGGTTCATAATTGCTTGAGGCATGTTTGAAATTCATAACACAGTCCTAAATTCATGACAAAAAAATTCTAAGGACAATTAAAATCTCCCTTAAATTAAAATCTACCTGTGAAAAAGGAATAGCTCTTTAAAAAATATGAGAGACTTCAGATAACATTACATTTAACTTTGCTCCCTGTGTCAGAAATATAGCCAAGTTCTCCAAGTGTTATCACATAGATATCAGTTCACTTACCATTTTTTGATCAGAAAGTTTCAATATAAAAAATTAAAACATCATTTGATTAAAGGAGATATTGAGTCAAAGAAAGCAAAATTGCATATGTTAGGTTTAAGTCCAATTACCACTTCAAATCCACAGATTGACCTCTAATAAAATCTCCACTTCTTTGGGAATTTTATTTTGCTCAAACAAAAAATAAAATGATTTTGTGAAATTGTGCCAATTTGGCAACACAGATTTGGAAAAAAAAAAAACCACCATGTTTTACTACTATATCAGATTCATTTATCACAAACATGAAAGAATCCTTCATTCTTATTTTAGTAAGATATTTTCATAAAAATCCTATAAATAATGTGTTACTCTGCCAGGTAAAAGAGTTTGCTTTTTTTATTTCCTGAGAAAGAACAGAATTGGTAAAAGGAGAATTTGTAAAGCCACTGAAATGCTGAGTTCAGCAAAGCAAAAATAAAGTTTCAAAAGCTCCTTTTGAAAAAAAGTTAGTTTTAAAGCAGGGAACCAGTACAAAGGTCTGAGAGGGTAGCTCTAATCCCAACTACATGGACAGGCGCCCATCTCCCCAGAAGAATTTACTTCAGGGGACAGCACTAAAGCTAAAGCTCAGGGAGAGGGGCATGATTGAGCAAAGCACATGGGAGCAAATGAAGGGGGAGGAAGAGAGAGTGGAGCACATCCTGGCTCACCAAGCCTTGAGGATGATATCCCTGCTCAGAGCAGCCAATGCACAGAGGATCATATGACCAGCCCCACTCTGAGACACGACTTCCGTCACTGACCCATAGCACTATAGAGGAGAACACTGGAGACACAGTGTGGGAATTGCACTCAATCTGACCCCACCACACTGAGGCAAAACACTAAGCCTGAAACAGAACAGCAAGGGGAGCAGAGCAAGAAAGTCCCAAAGTGGTACCAAAAAGAGACTCCCCAGCAGAATACACCGGAAAACACTTCTAAAGGTCAACAAGCAGATCTTGAACTATTTGTAGACTTTTCTCTTTGTTGTTGTTGCTGTTTTGTTTTTGTTTTGTTGCTTTGTTTTGCTCTGTCTTGTTTTTGTGCATGTTATTATTTCCACAAGTCTATCTAGATAAGATAGGCTGGGTCAACAATCTGGAAGAGAAAACAATGGGTCCAATAGTTCTGGAGGGACGTGGGAGGTGGGGAGATGGGGAAAAGGAAGTGGGTGTTAACAAACCTAGAGACAAGGGATCATCAAGTGATACAAAATCGGTGGCAAAGAGGGTTTAAGAGGCCTGGTAGTGCTTGATCAAAGGCAATGTTACCATGAGGAATTCCTGAAACCCAAATAAAGGCTGAGTATGATAGTGGGACAAGCAGAAAGTACATGGAAATAGAGAAAAGAAATAGGAGGCAAAGGGCATTTATAGAGTTCTAAATACAGGCATGTACATATGTAGATATATTTATATATGATAATGGGGAAATAGATCTATGTACATATATTTATAGGTTTAGAATTAAGGTAGCAGATGGGCACTGGGTCTCAACTCAACTATTCCCTCAATGCAAGAACACTTTGTTCTATTAAATTGGCATTTCATGCTCACTTTTCCACCACAATCACTGAAGACAAAGTGGGTGCATAAGCAAATGTGGTGAAGAAAGCAGATGGTACCTGACTATCAGAAAATATAGTGTCTGTGGTCTCAAAGGCTTGAAGGTAAATAAGCATCCATCTAGCTGAGAAGCAACAAAACCACATGGAAGAGGCATGCCAGCCTTTGTGATCACGAGGGGTTGAAGGGATCAGGTATCAGGCATCAAAAAACAAAAAAAAATCATACCATTGTGAATGAGGGGGAGTGTGGATGGGGACCCAAAGCCCAACTGTAGGCAACTGGACATGCCCTTACAAAAAGGTCACAGGGAGGAGATGAGCCAATCAGGGTGCAGAATAGCAATGCTGAAACATACAACTTTCCTCTAGTTCCTCCTTGACTATAATGATCCCAATTCTACTTTCCAAATCTGGCTAGACCAAAGGATGTACACTGCTACAGAAAGAAACTGGAAGCACAGGGAATTCAGAACAGATGAACCCCTCAGGACCAGTGGTAAGGGTGGCAATACCAGGAGGATGGAGGGAAGGGAGGAATCAATCACAAGGATCTACATATAACCCCCTTCTTGGGGTATAGACAACAGAAAAGTGTGTAAAGGGGAATGTAGGAGAGTGTAAGACATTACAAAATGACAATAATTTATAAATTATCAAGGGTTCATGGTGGGGTTTGGGGTAGGAGGTAAAAAAACGAGGACCTGATACCAAGGGCTTGAGTAGAAAGCAAATATTTTGAGAATAATGATGGCAACCAATGTAAAAATGTGCTTGGCACAATGGATGGAAGTATGGCTTGTGGTAAGAGTTTTACAAGCCCTAATAAAATGATTTTTTTTTAAAAAAGAAAGAAGAAAAGTTAGTTTTAATCACACCTTATAGAACTTAAAGAAAATATATGTTTGAAATAATTTAATTATATTAAATATTCTTTTATTCTCATTTCAGCATACTGCCACTGAGTCTATACCAACTCATAGTGACCCTTTAGGACAGTGTCGAACTGTCCCTGTGACTTTCCGAGACTGTGACTTTCTGGTAGCAGAAAACCCTGTCCTGCTCTCCAAAAGAAACTGGTGCTTTCACATTACTGACCCTGATGATTGCAGGTGAACATGTAATCACTGCCCTATTAGGGTTCCTTAGCTTTTAAAAGGTTGCAAAAATATACTTAAGTAGATCTATACTTCTACCAAAAAAATGAAAGTCATTATTTTATTTGAGAAAAACAAAGCCCCACTTATTTCTGAACATATTATTTCTAAAAAATTTGTTTAATGAACATATTTAAAGGAAACTAATCATTATTGAACCCCCTCCACATGCTCTTCCTTTTCTTTTTCTTTCTTTTTTTCATAGATGAACAGTCCCTTATTAAAATTTTTGAAGATATTTTGTTGGAAATTTTTACCCAGTTCTGATGTTACCAATTCTTAGAGCTATTCTGGAAGAATTCCATAATACCCTATCCTAATCAGAAAGCCATATGAAATAAGAAGTCATGTATATAGCTATAGAAAAATAAATAAAATTTGCAGCTCAGAATAAAAGAATTTAGGATTAAAGATTGCTTGTGATGTGTTCATAGCTATTTGGGTCTGTTTTAATCCACAATGACTATTATTGTAACTTCAATACTGAAGGAGGAAGTCCAAGCTACACCATCGTACACATTAGCCAAAAACAAGGATGCATGAACTAACAAAATGCTATGTGAAATGTTTCTACAAGCTGAAGAAGCCTGGAAAGAACTCCCTCTTTCATGCCAATAAATTTGGAAGATAGCTACTCATCCAACTGGCTGCAAGGCCTGTATGTTTGTACCCCTTACAAAGAAAGGTGACCCAATCAAATGCACAGATTATAAAACAATATCATTGATATCACATGCAATTAAAATTTTTCCTGAAGATCATTCAACAATGGCTGCAGCAGGACATTGAAAGAGAATCACCAGAAAATCAGGCTAGATACAGAAGTGAATATGAAACAAAGGGTTATCATTGCTGATGTCAAATGGATATTGGACAAGAGTAGAGAACACCAGAAAGAGGTGTACTGGTGCTCTCTTGACTTTGCATTCAAAGGCATTTGTGCGGATCAAAGCAAACTACAGATAGCCTTGAGAAGAACAGAAGATGTAAAGCAGTTTATTTTGCTCATGCAGAACCTGTACATGATTCAAGAGGCAGTAATATGAACAGAATAAAGCAAAACTGCATGACTTAACATTATGGGAAGTGTGTGTCAGGGTTGAATTTTTCACCATACTTCATCAATCTGTATGCTGAACAAAATAGAGAAGCTGGAGTAGAGGAAGAACACAGTGTCAGAGTTGAAAGAAGGTTTTTTAATAGCCTATGATAAGCACGTGACACACTTTTAATGCTGAAAGTGAGGAGGACTTGAAGCACTGTTTCATGACAAACAAGGATTACAGTCTTCAACATGGGTTAAAACTCAGTGAAAAATATGACCAATATCCTGATAGCTGGACCAACAGGTAACATGATAATGAAGAAAAGATTGAAGTTATCAAGGATTTCATTTTGCCCTCATGTACTTGAGTGTCAATTTCACAATTGGGAATGTAGGGGTGGAGTCTAGTCTGTCAATCTGGAGGTAGCCAATGAGGCCTCTGTGTGGGGACGGCTTTCTCCTGAGAATTCTGGGCAGTCTCGTGGTATTTTCCAATTGGAGGAGAGAGATTTGAGTCACTCTCTGAGAGCCAGGCTACCAACAAGACAAGATGATATGACAGCATGCTGATTTCTGGAGACTGGAGGAGCCGGAGGAGAGGCCACATGGGCTTGCCCTGAAGCCACATGGAGACTCCTGTTATCCCTGAGATGCTTCTGCCCCAGCTGCATATACAAGACTCTGCACACACTGGCCCGTGATTTTTCTGGTGTCATTTCATGTGCTTCGTAAGTTGGAAAGAGCCTTTATAGACCGGTATTTGACATATGGGCTAATATCGGACTTATGACCTTAGACTGGACTGGGTTGGGATGCATTCTCAATGTTTCTCATCCTCAAGATGGTCCATTCCTCTTGTATATAAACCTTTCCCTTATATCCATATGTATGCCTATGAATTTGTTTCTCTAGTCTACCTAAACTAACACACAGGGTGTTCACCTCTCTTAATAATTACCTCTTTAAAGGTAAATATATATATATATACATATATATGGAAGGTGTTTATAGTTATCAGAAATGCTTGAACGTATTTGAACGTGTGTGCGCAAGAGTAGTAAAGGAAACACACACTTAATCTAGCTGCTGTTCCCATAACATAGTTACAAACTGTCAGAAACAGTGAGCACACAGTACACTTTGTGGGACTCCTGCTTAGTTATAACCAATGGGGATAAGAGCCTTTCACTTGATACTTAAGGGAAATAAAGCAAAAACAAACATACAATTAAAAACAGCAAGCATTTCATCCAATTCAGCTGCTTGGTATGAATGATTTGGGGCTAAATTTATCTGAATAAGGGGGAATTACAGATAATAAAGTAACTAGGACAAGTTAGACCGTATAAAATTAAATTGAATTAATGAGACAGTCTTGAGAATTCATAGGAAAAGAATTTTCCCTTATAGGAAAGAAGGGTATGATCAGAAACTACAACCTTGAGTTGTGTTTTCTAATTGACTTGTATTTTCTGATTGAGTTGTGTTTTCTGATTGACTTGGTTGTGGATTGGGTTGCTCACTGCAAGATCAGCAGCTCAAATCTATCGTCCATTCTGGGAGAATAAGGCTGGGGCCTGCTCCTATAAAGGACAGTCTTAGAAATTTTAGGGAACTGTTCTACTCCACTCTGTCCTGTAAATCAGATGGCAATGGGCTTGATTTTTTGTTGTTGTTGTCATTGTTTATTACTCAATTATTCTAGGTTATATAGCTGTATATCTAGTGCTGTTCAGGGGATGCAGAATCATAGTAACTCCCTCTACTGTTTCCAAGGCTGTAAAACTTACTAGAAATAAATAGCCTTATCTTTCTGCTGTAGGGTTAGGGTTAGTGAGTGTGAATTGTTGACCTTGGAGCAAGCAGCCCATTGTTTACCAACCGGCCACATAAGAACCATCTGTTGTGGTTGTTGTTAAGCGCTATGGAATTGATTTTGGCCAATGTCCAGATAAAAAAAGATTGAAAATGTTGATTTAAAACACTGCACCCTCCTCCCAGTTGTCCCTATGTTTGAGCCATGGTTGCAGCGACCATGTCGATCCCAGCTACATAGTTATAATTAAAACAAGAAAGTCATTACTAAAATTCTTTCAGGAAAAAAAAACCTTTATTGGGTGTCTGAAATTCTTTAGCTTTGAATTCCTTTATTTCCTCATTGATGGAATGACTCCCTTTTTACAATTAAACAAACTGTATTAGGGTGCATGATATTGAGTTAAAGTAGAACAGACGGTATTCAAAACAAAAGAACGTGTTCAAATTAAGCATTTATTACCAGGGCTATGGTCATTTTCAGTGATTGACAATTTGTGGAGATGAGAAAAGTAATTTGATAACTGTTGAAACTCTAAAATGCCTCTTAATAATCCAAAAGAATTAGGCAGAAAGTTGACTCAAAACCTTATTTGAAGAAAAAAAAGGATTAATTACTCGAGCTTTTTCAAACAAGTCTAAGGGGAACAATATCCTCTCAGGGTACACAGGAGATGAGTGAGGAAATAAGATGACTATTAACTATCATGTGAGCTGTTGAGAGGGGACATGTGCAGTGGCTGAGCCCCCACTCTGCAGTCAACCACCTGGGGACAAATCCCAGTCTTGCCAGTCACGAAGTTTTGACCTTGAGCTAGTTCTTTATCTTTTCAAACCTCAATTTCTTTAAAAAATAATAATAATAGCATAATTGTGCTGATAATCAAATGAGCATGAAAATTAAGATTTCCATAACAGAGATGTCTGAGATGTTCTCAGAGAAGTCCAAAAGGTCAAAGCTATTTTCATAATACTGCTAAACATCATTTGCCATTTCCATTCTCCTTCTCTCATGAGGGTCCAGTGGAGGCTACCTCATGTGAGACAGAACAGATTGAATGCAGAAGCAGACATAAGAATCCAGCTGTCTCTTATTAAACCGGAAATTAAAAAGACTTGCAGATTATGGGAAGCTGTGTCTCTGAGTTCACTAAATTTTGAGAAAAACACAGCCTTTTTACATAAAAAACTATGCTCTTGGTGTTAGGATCTAATTGGGCCTATTTGGGTTCTTTACAAATGAATGTGCCTGCCATGTATTTAAACTTTTTCTGTCTTATGAGTACAGTAGACAGCCGTTGGTTATCAACAAAAAGCTCTTCGGGGATGGGTCCCTAGTAAATTCTAAAGATAAAAAAGATTGAAATTTTTGATTTAAAATAAGTTGCGACAATTTTCTTTCACGTAAATAAATTTACACATCAAAAAACAATTCTTCGTTGAGCCAAATAGAGGGGCCCTGGTGGCACAGCGGGTCAAGTGGCTGTGTGCTAACTGAAAAGTCAGCATGCGTTCTGCGGTAGAAGGAGAAGGCAGTCTGCGTCCATAGAGATTGACAGCCTTGGACACTCTGCAGCGACAATTCAACTCTGCCCCAGAGTCCCTCCGAGTTGGAATCATCTCAACGGGAATATTATTGTTTTCAGGACCTCGCTATATTATTTCTTGAGGTTTTAATAAATTGTCCAGAGCATTTCTCAATTCTAACCACACATTAGAATCCTCTGTGAAATCTTTATAAAATGCTGATGTTTTAGAAAATATTTTCCCATATGGATACATTTTGTCATTCAAATAATAGCATCAATGATTACCCATCTAGATAGGTGGCTCTTCCCTGAAACCAAATGTTCTTTGAACTCTCCCTGGATACAAGGTTCGCCCTTGCATTATTGTTGCTTATAGGCAGACCTAACCTTCCCAGCTAACCCTGAGCTATTCCAGCACACAGCACCTGTGAAACATTATCCCTTCTGGTCCCTTTAGAATGTTGCTGAGTGTGAAATAGCCAGCACGTGGTAATGGATTGAGTGACCCAATGAGGGCATGCTTAATTGAAGACTTCCTCTACTCACTTTATAAAGCAAACACAAAACTGGAAGTGTTCCCCAATGTGCAACACTTGAAGCTCCCCAATCCAATAATAGCAGGAAAACTCTAAAACCCCTCCTGGTCCTTCATATCCCCTTACCCATCCAGGGAGATGCAAGAGTTTAAATGTTGGGTGGAGAAGACTTCCAATTCTCTTCCTAACTTGATGCCCCTTCAAAGTCCAGGGTCACTAGCTGCCCAACAGACACATGTGGGATGTATTATGGAATGAGATCAAGTACAAGCCACGGTGTTAGGGCAAAGATTGCTCTTGCTCGGTCAATCTTCAAAGAAAACAGTTCTAGTGCCAGACCCACCACCATAGCCCAGTCAGAGGAGTTGGGGGCATTTTGGCATCTCTCTGGTAAACACAAGGATCACAGTAGCAAAGGAATCTCCCTTACAAAGAACACAAGCCAACAGGGTAAAGACAGCCAGCGCAGGGTGTGTGTGTGTGTGGGGGGGGTGCATCTAGGCACGATTTCATGGCTAACCTGCAAATCCTGAGTGCTGCTTCTGGGCTGGCAGGTGGAGGGGTGATGAGCTTTTGGTGTCAATGTCAGCTAAGAGGCCACCACACTCTGCTAAGCATGGCTTTCACGGTTGCAGTTTTCAGCCACAGTGCCTGGGATTCACATGTACTGCCATTTCATGAGACTTAAACCATCTCAGAAGACATCTTTGGAGGCACCTACCTCACATCCCCAAGGTCCTGATTTCTTCCCTCCATCAATCCTCCAACAAAGGACTAGAGCCTTGAAAGTTTTATTTGAGATCATACTTACAAACCTTATAATTCATCCATTTAAAATGTGTGATGTGATGGGGTTTAGTACAAATTGTGTGGCTATCGGTCTAATCAATTTCAGAACATCTTTAGATGTTTGCGGTTTATAGGTTCCATGTAGTGGGTTCCGACTCATAGCAGCTCTATGTACAAGGGAACAAAACACTTCCTGGTTCTGTACCCTGCTCACAACTGACATTTGAGTCCCTATGGCAGCCACTGCATCATCGTCAGGATCTTCCTGTTTTCCCTTCTTTTAAAGTATTAAGCATGATGAGCTTCCGAGGGACTGGTCTCCCCTAATAATGTGTTGAAAGCACATGAGACACATTAATCTACCCTTGATTCCAAGGACCCCTCCAAGATGGATTTGCTGGTACTTTCAATATTTTTAACTCACATCATCCTTCAAATGCTTCAGTTCTTTGGGAGTCTTTTATAGTAATTGTTCAAGTTTCCTATTCTTGTATATTTAGCATCTGGGATCTTCTATTTACGATCTGAGTTTCATGTTCTTTTACTGCTCTTGTCTTTTATAGTTATTGTCCAAGCTTCATGCTCATGTGAGGCTACTGATGATTGAAATCAGTCCCACCTTGTTCCTCATAGTGCCACGTTGGCTTTTTATGAGTTTAAAGAAGTCTCGTGCTGCATATTTGCCCAACAAAATACATCAATTGATGTATTGACTGCTGTTTCCATGAGGAATGATTGTGGATTCTGAAGAATATCAGGAAGATGCTTGCTTCTGTTTTATTGACTGTATAAGACCCGAGTGCAAGATTAAGAAATTATATGGAGGACAATGGAAATTCTAGGACACTTTATTGTGCTCATGTATAACCTACATAGGGGTACCCCCTCAAAACCAATGCTCATTTGTTTTCTTGATGTGAGGGGAGTAGTGCATTTGGAGTTCATTCTACGAGATCAAACTGTTAATCAAGCTTTCTGCTTAGAGGTTCTGGAAAGATTACATAAGAGTGTGCAACAAAAAAGGCCTGATTCGAGGCAGATGGGAAACTAGTTTTGCCACCACGACAATGCACCTGTTCAGGCAGCCATATCAGTGCATCAGTTTGGGTCCCAAAACAGCCTGTCTCTCTTGCCCATTCACTTTATTAACCTGATCTCACCCTGTGTGACTTCTTTTTGTTTCCATCAATGCAAAGCAACCTGAAAGGACAGTGATTTGGCGACCTAGAAAAGGTGAAGAAAAAAATCTGAGGGAGTTCCCGTCAGCTATCCAAACAGATGAGTATGAAAAATGTTTCCAAGAATGGAATCACAAGTTTGACAAATGTATTAAGTGTAATGGAGAGTACTTTGAAGTTGATAATGTTGTTTTGTTAAAAAAAAATTAAAACATTGATTTGAAAACAAACAAACCTGTTTTTCTGTTTTTGATACCCCTCATATATATAGACAAAAAAAGCAGTCGTGCAAGCAGAACAAGCAATTACTGCGTGGTTTAAAATCAGGAAAATTGTATGTCCATGTTGTACCCTTTCCCCATGCATATTCTTTCAATAGGACCCCAGGAGGCATAAAGACTACCCATTGGGCTGTGATTCAAAAGGTCCGAAGTATGAACCGCCCCCCCCCACCCCGCCCCGACCCACCCCCGCCTCACACAAATAGATAGGGCTTTCTACTCTGGTACAAAGCTACGGTTTCACAGATTCTTAGGGATAGTGCTTCCCTGTGTTACAGAGTTGCTATGGACTGCATCCACTCAATGGCACTGAGCTTGTTTGATTCTTTAGACATCAGAACTGCATCAGTGCCTGAAGCAACAAGAAATCTGCTTTTTGGAAGTCTTCTCAAACTCCTTGTCGATGGGTTAGTGAGTCTATGGGTTCCCCAGACTGTAACTGTCCGGAGGAAAGTCTTTCTCCTGCAGAGCACCTGGTAGTTTCAAACTGCAGATCTTGCACTCAGCAGCCCAATGCATAAGCCCCTGTACCACAGGGCTCTTCGTCAGCATCCTAACTCCATCCGAACCCTTTCAACGGGCCAGACACCACCTTGAGTACTTTACACACTCTCTCTCTGATCCCTTACCGGCCACGGTGACCAAGACTGAGTTTGGGAAACAGGGAGAGGGAGTGGCTATGATCAGTCCAAAGTGGGTCCAGCTGCTCAAGGTGATGGGCAGCTATTTCCCAAGGGCAGAGTTCAGAAGGAAGAATGGAAATAAGAAACCCCGAGGAAGTGGGGTCCAGGAAGGCACATCAAGGGGAGTGTAGGGAATGAGATGAAGCAAAAATATAAAGCTGATGCTATCCCCTGTAAACTTTTACCAACTCTCCATAAAAAGTTTTAGAAGTGTTATTCTTCCAAAAGAAAAGGAATAAAATTAGCAACACTCCAAAATGAAAATGGAGTCATCTGAAAACTATGTATGACTTCACTTGCCAGCTTCAGGAGGCACACCCCGGTGGTGATAAAAAAAAAAAAGCCTAGGTTACATAATTCTGGCCCCGATAAAAAAAGAAACCATTTGCACCTTCCCCGCCCTGGCTGTGTCTCATCCAGTGTGGTAACAGGAGAGAGAAGTGTTCCCCGGTGATAAGCCAGTGAGCTAATTGTGGGGTACAAACTGAAAACCCAGAAGCACCGGGGACACAGCTCCCTCCATTCTCAAACTGATCAAAGCAGGGATTACTTCACCTGCCCCACCCATTGCAATCCTGTGGCCACACCAGAACCGAACCAGATGGCCCAGTTCTCTCAACAGTGAAGGAAAACAATAGCCTTCTGCAAACCCAGGCCTCTCCCCGTCTCACAAAATAAGCATACATCTTGAATACTTTTCTTTAGCTATCTCCATTGATTCTCCTCATCTTAGATCATTTCCTCTTGAAAAATGGTGCTAAGAGGGAAATGGATTTCCAAATATAGAAAAAGTGAGGATTGTCAATCTTGCTGTCACCTGTCCCTGGTGACTTGGTCTTTTCAACTGCTTCATGTGCTTGTGAAAATTGCACAGTGAATAGGGAAGACTGAAGAAGAAGCTCTTCCTCTGAATTATGGGGCTGGCAAAAAATATCGAAGCACCAAGAACCAACAAGTCTGTCTGGGAGGACAGGCAGTCAGAATGTTCTTGAGAAGCAAAATGGCAAGACTTGGGCTCCCACACTTTAGATATGTTGTCAGGAGAGATCAGTCCCTGGAGAAGGACATCCTGCTTGGAAGCGGGACAGTGCAAAAGAACAACTCCCCCCATTCCCTTGCCAAGAGGGATTGACCTAGCGGCTGCCTCGAGGAGCTCAAATGTCAGAACAATCGTGAGAACACATAGAGCAAGGCAATGTAAAAGACAGGGGCAGAAGGGCAAGCAGGAGCATGAGCATCCAAGGCAGGAACTCTGAGAAGAGAGAGGAGGCTTTCTATGTGTGTCAAGGGCCAGGCTTTGAAAACCACCGGAGCATTTCTCCCCCGTGCCGTGGAATCACTGTGAGTTGGAATCTACTCAAAGGCAGTAAGTGACTCTTCAAGGCGCCAAGGTAGGACTTGTCCAGCAAAATCACACTCCCGGAGCACCACGGTATGGAGGATTTTATGGGTGAACTTCTGAGGTTCTTGTTGTCTTTGGTTAGAAGGACTTGTCCACATTCTAGAGGCAGGTTCTCGTAGTGATTTCTGTCCTTCACTTGGAGGTAGGTTAGGGAAACACTTGAAATGCTTGCTGATGAAGTTCAAGGATTGCAGCCTTCTGTACGGATCACACCTCAATATAAAGAAAACCCAAATCCTTACCACAGGACAAATAGGTAGCATCATGATAACTGGAGGAAAAACCTGGGAAACTGAGAACTGGGAAGAGAGAGTAGATGAACAAATTCTCTACGCTCCTGTTTTAAAAACACATTGCGGACAGATCCTGGATTGATCCAGTCTTTAATGTATTAACTTGCAGATGGGTTTTGGATCTCCACTAATTCCCCACCCCTTCACATTGATTTGGTTGCTTGATTTTTAACATCTTGATTTTTAAAATATCTGGTCTTTAATGTGCTGAGAGGTCTGGGAAGCCAAGACTCCTGGGAAAGCCTTCATGTTATAGGTTGGAGAGGCATCCCAGTTACATTCTCCTTAGTCAGAGTTGTTCCCTACAACACCCCACCAGTGATAATGCCATTTTTAGGGTGCTTCTCACAAGAACATGGTTGCGACTAGATATACTTGAACACCATCTGCCTGAAGCTTGTCTACCATCAAGAGCAATCAAACCCCATTGTCTATCCCACCCTAAGTAGGGCCCAGTCCCTTCTGATAAGTGTCATAGATTGTTCTCCTGAAGAACAATCAGGGCACCTAAGGTCAAGCCAACTCAGATATCTACTGTTAGGCCACCCTCTTAACTCTAGAATCCACCCATCTTGTTATATATTTACCTTGCTGTCACATGTATACTTCTAGTCCCTCCCCCTTCTCCATATGTGTATATACCTAGCTCATCCCCCTCCTGTTACATACATGCCTCTAATATAACCCCTTTCTGCTACATAACTGTATGACATGACTTCCAGCCCAGAGATTATATAAATTTGTGAGAGATTACATTTAGCCCTCACTCTGGTTCTGGTTGCCATGGTCAAGGCAAGCACTTGGATGCCTTGTCCAATAGTGATTTAACCCTTCAGTTACACAACTGTCCCGTTGGACACATTTGGTTGTGGAGGCTGGTCCCCCACAAGGTTGAAATTGTCAAAGAGTTTATTTTGCTTGGATTAGCAATCAGTGCTCATGGAAGCCACAGTGAAAAGACCAAAGGGAACATTGCATTGGGAAAAACTGCTGCCTAAGACCTCTTTAAGGTTACTTTGAGGACTACAGATACACCTGAGCCAAGTCATGGTATTGTCAATTATCTCATATGCTGGTGAAAGTTGATTATTGAATAAAGAAGACCAAAGAAAACTAGATACATTTAGGTGTTTATTAGTAATATTAAAAGTACTATAGACTACATAAAGACTATATTAATCTTTCTTGAAGGAAGGACAACCAGAGAGATTATTAGAGGCAAGGAATGTGAGACTTATTTCAAGTACTATGTTACAAGGAGAAGTGAGGCCCTGGAGAATAACATCATGTTTCTTAAAGTGAAGGGGCAATGGAAAAGAGGCAGGCCTTCCACAGATAAATTGACACAGAGGCTTCAACAAAGGCTCAAAGATAAGAACCATAATGAAGATGGCGAAAGACTGCACAGCATTTCATTCGTTTGATATGAGTCAGAATTGACTCGACAGTGCCGAAGAACACATCAACAAAAGGAAACAGCAACTGTTTGTCGATTTATCATGAATCCCAACAGAATTTTAAGATGGAAACAAAGGAGATCAAATTTTGTGATGCCTCAGGGGAGAATTGGGGTGTGGTAAAGTTTTTCAATTCCTTCAGATTTCATTGGAGCTCTCACACCAAGACAGACAAGCCTACAAGGTCTGGGGGCCTATTTCTAAACAGCACCCAGTGAAAACTCTATGAATGACAGGAGCTGGATCTGAGGATGGCAGACCTTGGGCAATGCTTGAGTCCTTTGGGTATGAGGTCATTATGAGTCAATCTTTTCTATTCATCAGAACTCATAGCCTTCCTTTTGATCAGATTTGGGAAAGTGGGTGGGTGGGTGGGAATGGCACTCATTTACTAGGTCATATACCCCTATTTTCAGTCAAAAGATGAGACTGTCTCCAGCACAGAGTTACAGTCTTGGAAACCCACAAGAACAGTTCTATTCTGTCCTAAAGGATCACCGTGATTCAGAATTGACTCACGAGCAATGAGTTAGGTATACCGCTTTCAGGAAAATTTTAACTTATGTCATCATTTTCAAGATTCTTTTTCAGATCTTAATTATGTCTTTTAATCTCTTTCCCATCTAAATTTAAAAGGCCCTCAAGTGATTCCAATTCACTTTGCAAAAGAGTACTACGAATCATAAGATTTTCAAATCTTCTATGAACCACAGCTCCTATGAAACATAAAACTTCCACTCTCATGGAGTGACTATGAATACATCAGCACTCTAATACTTGCTTCCACTGCCCCTCCTTGCTAACCAAACCATTTATTATCTGCTAAATAGTTATGTGATTTGAAAAAAAAATAGTTATGTGATTTGTTTGTTAGTTGATTCTAGACATTTAAAACTAATTAGCAGCCTTTGCATTCTTGTGTTAATGTGAAAATGATTCATCTCTCAACATAAGGGATGATGTTTTTATTTCTATTTTTATGTATCCCAAATATGTGCACACAAATATATATATACATATATATAATAAATTAGCATAAGCATAGGCCACTCAAAGAAAGATGTTGCTGAAATCAAACTATAATGACTTGCATTTCTTTTTGTAATCTTTCTCAAAACCCCATAATTTTCCATTCCATAGTTAGAGAACTCTGCCATTCTGCTTCACACTGGATTTTCTAGAACAGTGGTTCACAACGTGTAGGTTGAAAACCCTATAAGTATATACACATAGATCTATTTCCCCATTGTCATATATAAATATATTCCCATATGCACATGCCTGTATCTAGACCTCTAGAAGTGTCCTTTAGCCCCCAGTTTTTTTCATCTATTTCCTTTTACTTTCCTCTTGTTCCACTATCATGCTCAGCCTCCATTGGGGTTTCAGTATTTTCTCGCTGTTGCATTATTCTTGTTCAATTTCTATTGGGCCTCTCACACCCACCTTGTCACTGATTTTTGAATCACTTGTTATTCCCTTATCCCTGGGTTGGTCAACACTACTTCCTTTTCCCCTCCCTATTTCCCATGTATCCCCCAGAACCACCAATCCAATTATTTTCTCCTCCAGACTGTTCATGCAGCCTATCTTATTTAGATAGACCTACAGAGATAAGACTTTGTACTCAAAAAAAACAGCCATCCTAAAAAGAAACAACCAAAGTAAGTAAAATGATGATAACAACAAGAACCAAGCCCCCCCCTCCAATTTTACTGTTTCTGAAGGAATGAGTTATACAGTGGATATAGACAGAGAGAGGAGAGTGAAAAATATGAAAGACCCAAGCAAATATATATATATATATATATATATATATATATATACACAGCCAATAAGAGATATCATCCTGATGTAGACAATATCTTTGTCAACTACAGTAGAAGTTTTAAAAGGAAAGATTTGGAAATGTATTTTACTACCAATTTTGCTAAAAGCTAACTCTGAATTTCTGCATCAAAATGAAGTCTGTGGAGGTAAGAAATAATTCCCTTAGAAATATTTCTAATTTTAAAAAGTCAGAAAGCAAAATCCTTTTGCCCTTCAAAACATGTAATATGTGATAGACCTAAGATTTCTATTTGTTCTGCATAAATGAGGTAGCATATCAGAACATAGTATGAATGCCTTGACCCTTTAATAGCCTGGTGAATTTACTGACTTATCAGTCACCTACACACACACACACACACACACACACACACACACTCATATACTGTATATCTTTGCTCCTTCAAAATTTATTTTACTTTGAGCCATGTAGAATGAACAAACATCATACAGTAATGTGGCACCCTGTGACATGATAACGCCTACTACCATTACAGTTTCAACAAACTTGAACTGGTATTCAAAATGAGTAACGTGATTCCAAGGGAAATGGTTTCATAATGGTATCCAGTGTTCTCAATTAACACAGGAAAGATTAATGGCTTTTCCCCCCTTTGGTGGTCTCTGTTGAGGAGGAAAAAACGTGAGCTCCCATTTGATTTTCCACTCAATTACTTCTACCAATTGGCAGACACACCAACTAGGAAAGTTCCTCATTCCAGCAACTAGATTCTCCCTGGGTGTGTCCTGTGCTTGTTACCACAGTCGATTCTCCAAGATCTGAATTGGCCTCAGACAGCAACATTCACTGAGGAAAGACTAAAGTAGGAGGAAATAGCAATTGAAGATAATTATTAGTGATTTCTCTCTTTTCTTTTATTCATCTTTCTCTTATTAACCATCTCTTTATTCTCTGAAATGAGCTCAAGTTTTATTTCTTGGTAGCCCATTTCCCAGCAAAGGAGCAAAATTCAAATTAAGATGAGTTTGAAACTTCTCAATAAACATAAAAATCAGCTGAGAGGTGGTTGAAATGAAAATTCTAGGACTGACGCCCTGAAAAAAAAAAAAGGTGATGACTGCTATAGGCTGGAAGAATTATGATCTGTCAGAATCTTCTGTTGCAAGAAACAGCTTAGCCATACAGCAATGCCCGGTGGCTGCTACAGGCAAGGATCTGAATACAGCCTGGAATTCTCTGAGGATGTTATTCATAAAGCACAGTTCATCACACTCAGCCCTCTCTTGAAAATCTCACTGTAGAAGCCAAACTTACTGCCAGAAAGAGGAAGGTGCCAGACCAGAGAAGGTAAGTTAAAATCTGTGTCTGGTTTCAGAACCGTATGGGTAAGGTCTCAACCCACTTTAATAAGTTAAAAAGAGTTTTGTGCTTTCTTTCTATTTTTTTACACTTATCAAATAGCTTTCCTTTTATCCATACAAACAGAGATTTGTACTTACTCAAGTATTTCCACCAATAAAGCAGATATTTTTATTTTAATTAAATTTACCAAAAAGGAAAAAAAAAGTATTTTTCCCTTTACACCTTCCCTTACTCTTTAGAGAAATCTAGGAAGGATGGAAGAATGGGCATGGGCCAAAATCACTTTTGGCAAGTGTCCATGGTTACCAAGCTAAAAGCGAAGGCAGTTTTCTGGGTAAATGATCTTGTCTGAAATCCCAGATGTCTTCTAAAAGAATGTCAGCTTCTTTCTGAGTCTCTCTTGCCACCACAAACAGAAATGGCAGCTCTTTCAACAGAGATGCTGGTGTCTGCTCCTCTCATTATGTCCTTGGTTTCTGGGAAGAATGTCTTCCTTTGTTCTTTGCACAAGGGAGTCTCTACCTTGAGACTGTCAAGTTCTTAACTATTGAAAGTGAAAGAATTGGCCTGAGGAGATTCTTCTGCTCAGTATCTACACTCTATCTGTAGTCCCACATGTTGACTTCACCCTACATATCTCCTTCAAATTTCAGAGATAAATTTCTTTTCTTACATAGCAATTCAAAATCATTTTTCAAATAGCTATATGATGAATAACTAATTTTTAAAACACCATGAAAAGAGATGTGCACATCCAGTATTACCTTTACCTAAAATTCCTAATACTGTACTCTACATACATAATAGATACAATATCCTAAGAAACAACGAATGTCTGCCTTTGTTGTTACCACTGAGTCTGTAAGCTTAATAAAAGTAAAGGATTATTTCAGCACAGATTATTATGTTAAGGATTTAAAATTTATTGGACAGAATAGATTCACTTTTTAATATTTGAGGAAACAAAATTTTTCATTGACATTACCCAAATCAATGAAGTTCCTATATTTAAATTTGATTATTTGTATTAGAGTTGAATCTGCCTGAAAATACATTTATGAAGAATAATTTACATATTTTTAAAACTCAAAATGTTTATATGGTAGCGTTTATCTCTAAACTTTACGTGATTATTTTATATTGCACATAAAATCACATGCATCCCTCCCCAAATAGCTAAGTACTATTACACCTTGACATTTTGTGGTAAGACTCTCCTCAGCTCATAATTATAAAAGGCTTTTCATTCCTCTCAAAGTGGAACTGTCCTTCTGGATAAGGCCTCCCTTACAGGTTTTAATTCTAGTTAGGTTGTGATGGTTGTGGGGATTGAAGAGCAATGCTTAGAGAAGCTAGCACAGGGTGTCTCTAGAGAGAGGAAACAAATATTAGCTTTCCCAATTGACTTTTATCAGAAGAATATATTTTAAGTAGAAAAGTAATTTCTCCCTCTTAAGCCAATAACAGAATCTATATAATGTGGGTAAAGTAGTTGCTTGGTCAAGGAAGAAGAACAATGAAAAAAGCCCCTGGACCGTTTTCTTTTCAAGTGGATTCACTTCATTCTCATTGTTGTGGAACTGAGAGAGTCCCCTCTCTTCGTGTGAATCTTTGGCCCCAAATTAGAGGAGGCGGCACTCTGGGCTCCCTCATTTAATCCTCCACTCAGATCACCCAGCCAAAATGGCAGATTATACATTTGCCTCAAGCCCACTTTGATAGTCCCAATCATAATTTATTCCTCTGTAATTATGCAATTAAATTCAAAGGTGGGGGAGCAGAGAGAAAAATCTTTGTACTTAGATCAGAACTTTGGCAATCTGAACATTAAGTATAAAATTTAGAGGAAACCGGTTGTCTAATTCTTTGAAGCGAAATCCATTTCCAGTCCTGATCCTTTATAAAAAGTAGAGGGCAGATTGCTTTTGTAAAAACTAATTTCTGTTTCAGGTGGTAATACTAAACTAAGAATCCATCCTAAATCTGGGTCCAGAAGGCTTACACCCAAATCAAGTGCTTCAGATTGGATTTCTACATGGGACAGTTTCTGAGTTGGTCTCTAAAAGAGGTTATTTCCCTAGAGTTACTTTCCCTCTGCCAGTAAAGCCTACCCTGACCCTGTATGCGGGCACTCCTGACCCATCCCAGCAAGAGTTTCCAAGTCAAGATTTAGCCTAGTACCACCCTCAGAAGGGCCGTGTCTTCTCTCATGAAGGCCAGACTTAAACTAAAAATTACAGCAGAGGATTGAGAACATGGTCCCAGTTATATAGCAACCACAATGGAAATATAGAAAGCCTCAAGCAAAGCAGCAGATGAAGTGCTTCTGACTTAGATTTAGGTCTTTAGGTCTTTCACGTCATTTCTTCCATTTGCCTTACTCACTCTGTGATTAAGAGCAAACTTCAATGTCTCTTCTGACATCCACTTTGATCTTTTTTTGCCTTTTCTGTCTTTTTTTTTCTTTTCATAAATGATTTTACTGGGGGCCCATACAACGCTTATCGCAACACATCCATCCATCCATCGTGTCAAGCATATTTGTACACTTGTTGCCATCATCATTCTCAAAACATTTGCTCTCTACTTGAGCCCTTGACATCAGCTCTTTGTATTTTTCCCTCCCTCCATACTCCCCCTCCCTCGTGAACCCTTAATAATTTATAAATTACCACTACTTTGTTATCTCTTACACTGCCGGGCCTCTCCCTTCGCCCACTCCTCCGCTGTCCATCCTTCAGATAGGTTACATTGTAGGTGCTTGCAATCGCCTCCCCCTTTCTACCCCACCTCCCCTCCACCTTCCCAGTATCTCAACTCTCACCACTGGTCCTGACCTTTATGCTTTCTTCATGAATGATGTTCTCGCTATTATTCTCCAGCTCATCACGTCCTCTGTCATTCGTGTTCAATATGTCCAATCTGTTTTTGAGATGTTCTTGAAATTCAGGTGAGATATACTGGAGGTCAAATTTTGGCTCTGGTGGACTTGTAAAATGTTGGGCTGAGCCCCGGTGGTGTAGTGGTTGTGTGCAGGACTGCGGCCCACTGGGTTAGTGATTCAAAGCCAGCAGCAGCTCTCCAGACCAAGGCTGGGCCTCCCGCTCTCACTAGGTGGCAGTGATACCCACAAAAAAAATTATCCAGCTTTAAACTGGATTTAGATATGAGTAATTGATGGTCTCTTCTACAGTTGTCCCTAGCTTCGCTTTAGATGCTGATAGTGAGTTATTCTGTTGTCTTAGGCTTAGGATTTACCCCAAAAGTTTCTTCATCAATTCATTGCACTGATAGCCCCAATAATGCGAACACTGTACCAACCATGTAAACTGAGAGCTACAAATGCAACTTTGGTTGCACATGTGCTAATTTTTGAGACCTGCCCAAAGACTTCCTTGATAAGGCATTTTTGATATTCAATATTCAATAATATACATAGTTTCATTTCCCTTATGACTTCAGTGAAATACCACTTGTGATTACTGTATATTCCTCCTGGAAATCTAACTTTCTTTTTTCATTCATGGAAAATTCTCCAGTAGCTATCATATATCTATATATGTCATATTCCCTTCTGATCACCCAAATAATATATGACTTGTTTTATTTTTGTATAACTCATAAGTAAGTGTGGGAGATGTGTTGTCTTAATTTTCTAGCATTAAAAAAAACCCACCTCACTGCCATTGAGTTGGTGCCAAGGTATCAACAAGGTACCAAGTTAGTCAAATCTAGGCCATCTGGCAACCCATGCTTCAATGAACCAACCAAATAAGCATTTAGATCCTCTCATATCATCTCTTGCTGGCACATTAAAGGAAAAATCTGTGCTTAGGGGCTTCATGTCCAGAAACTCAGACTGGGCTAATGTTACATTCCTTGCACCAGTATCCCACACCCTTAGTAACCAGTCCCAGGGATATTCTTCAGGCTTCTGCTTCTACCAGAACAGAAAACCCAAACAGATCTTTATGAACATAGCACACTGCTTCCTGAGTCATCATCTGAACCTCACTTTTAGGAACTTTCTGAGACTTACTTCTAGTTATAGGTCTAGAGCAGCAATTCTCAACCTGTGGGTCGAGACCCCTTTGGGGGGAGCCCCAAGACATTTTCACAGGGGTTGCCCAATTTATAAGACTAGCAAAATCACAGTTCTGAAGTAACAACTAAAATAAATTTATGGTTGGGAGGGAATGTGTCACCACACCATGAGGAACTGCATTAAAGTGTCTAGGCATTAGGAAGATTGAGAACCACTGGTTTAGACGAAATAATGAATGGTGGGAGTGTTTGCTGGGTGCAATATCTTGTAACGCATCTCCCCCAGGCAATGCTACAGATGCAGCCCGGTTTGAACAGGTTGGCGAATCTGCTCAGGTGTGGGTTGTTTTACTGATGGTTGGTTAATCCCCTCAGGTGAGTTACGGAGTAACTCAATCCACTCTAGGCTCAGCATCCTCCTCTTCTGGAGGTTCAGACAATCTGTTCCTAGCTCATGTTTTAGAGTCCCAATTCTTTATTCTTTCTGATTAATGCCCTTTATTATCAGACACTATTCTAGACCTGTAATTCAGCTACTTATACGATGACAGTCTGGATTTGGTTTTCAGCAATGTCAGCTCTATTACTTGAGGAGAAAAGACTCTCCTTTGCAGAACATGTAGAAGTTTTCGGTCTTTTATTCAACACTTGAGGTGTGCTTCTGAGGTTCAGAGATGATCCCTTTCCTCAATCACATTTTCTATTATATGGAGGACCAGTCAATCAGGGCCCCTATACTTCTCATCCTGACAAAACTGCTGGAAAGTATCAAACACACAAACACCCAGAACCGCTCCTCTCACCAACACTTCATCTATTGGTGGAGGTACTGTGGATATTAGCTTTGCTACTTCACACCATGGATAACCACCACCCAATCTAGTAAGACTGGCAGATTTATCCATCCCGTTAGTGATAGAGATAGCAGCTACTCACTGTAGTGGAACAGTTAATATACAGGAAGGCATCTGGGTCCACAGTCAAGGAAGCAGCAAGTGGAGTCTTCTGTAGATTGATGCAGGCAGTCCAGCCACAGGCAACAAACAGCGGGGTAGGTCACCAACAGTCAGCAAGATGACAGGATATGACAGTCCCAAGATCAAGGGATGTATACACCAGCAGCATGGTGAAGCAGGTCTAAAAGGAACCTCAAGCTGTAATGACACAATTCATGGGTTGGCTGTCCCACAAGTGGAGTATCTCAGAAGTTGAGGCAGAGAGCAAGAAAGGGAGAGGCAGAGCTTTCTGAGCCAACTATCTCTTTACCCTCCAATCATCCTGCTAGCTTATTAGTCCCACGTGTTCCTATTGGCCAGGTTGGCAAAATAAACCTACCTCTCACATTTGGTGAGTATTAGAAGATTGATCTTACTAAGTGTTGACCTATCTTAATAAGGGTTCCTAATTAGTTTGCTCCATAGTTCTCAATTCAACACCTAAATCACAAAGATTATTTCTATTAGCGCTGTGTTGATCCTCATGGGTTATTGCTCATTCTCTTGACACAGGGGTTGGCAAACTCTTAAGACTGTAGAGCCAATCCTGTCGCTCCTAACAACTTTGAAATCACTCAAGAAATTTAAATATGTTTTTCTAAACAAATGAAATTACCATGATCTGAAATAATCACCTGAAAATGTTTTCAATATTACTTCAGAGTGGCATGTTCTCGCTGAAAGATCTGCATATGAGTTGTGACCCACAGTTTTCTGACCATTGTGCTAACATAACAATGTCTGTCATTATGGAGCCTGCCCTGCTGTTGGTTCTTCTGTGGCAACCATAGTTACTGCTGTCTTTAAAAGATGAATGGATTATTCAATAACTAGGTCATAACAAACCATACTGAAGTCTGAGATAAAAGAAAAAAATGGGATCTTCAAACATACACTTTGAAAAAAACCAGTCACCAGTGACTAAATGCTGATTCCTTGAGGCTGCATGGATGGCAGAGAACAGCTGTACGCCATAAGGTTTGCAACAGCTGATTTTTCTGAAGTAGATTATATGGTCTTTCTTTCAAGGACCATTGGGTAGTTGATCTTTCACCTGTTTGGTTAGCAGACAAGAGTGTATGTGTTAACCTTTTGAACTACTAAGAAATTCCACTTACCCAAAAAAATGTGGATAAGTCAAAAATACTGCTATAATATCAGAGACATTATTATTAAACACAAATACCAAATTGTGAAGACAATGTTTTTCAATATTTCCTCCATTTAGGTCTCCATTTCTGTACTTCCTCTTCTTTTTTATTATAAATCATATATATGCATATATTTAAAATAAATAATTTTATTATGGGTTCTTACAGCTCTTATAACAATATGTACATCAATTGTATCAAGCACATTTGTACATATGTTGTCATCTTCTTTTTCAAAACATTTTCTTTCTACTTGATCCGTGGTATCAACTCCTCTTTTTTTCCTCCCCCCCTCTCAACCCTCCCACCCACATGAACCTGGGATAGATTATGAATTGCTAATATTTTCATATCTTACACCATTCCCTGTCTCCCTTCACCCACCTTTCTCTTGTTCTTCCTCCTGGGTGGGGAATGGGGTGGGTCATAGGTTGATCGTTGCCATCGGTTTCCTCTTCCTTCACTCAATGCCCCACATTCCCCCTACCCTCATGGTATCACTTCTCACATTACTGTGCCTGGGGGCGGTTATCTGTCCTGGGTACTGTATGGTGAGAGGATTTATCTGTACCAGTGAGCATGCTTTGGTCAAGTCAGATTTGTAAGGTAGAACTGGGATCATGATAGCGGAGGGGAATGAGGGGGGGACATTCAGGAAATAGAGGAATGATATGAGTTTCCTTGGTGATATCTGGCTCTTCCCTTCCTTTTGACCCTTCTGGGAGGGGATGTCAAATGGTCTACAGATGGACTTTGGGTCTCCACTCTGGCTCCCCTCTTCTGCATCAATGTGGTGCTTGTTTTACATATTCTGATCCTGTCAACCCCTCGTGATCACACAGACTGGTGTGCTTCTTCTACGTGGAATGTGTTGCTTCTCAGCTGGATGGCCACTTTTTTAACTTTCAGCTTTTAAGATCCCAGATGCTATGTCTTTTAATATGTCTTTAGATGCTATGTCTTGGACACCTTCAGCTTTCTCCACCACATTTGCTTATGCAGCTACATTGTCTTCAGTGCTTATGTTGGGAGAGTGAGCATCACAGAATGCCAAGTTATTAGAACAAAGTGGTTTTGTGTAGAGGAAAGACTTGAGAAGAGGCCAAATATCTGTCTGCTACCATACTTAACATATAAATATATGTACATAGACCTATAGCCCCATAGTTATATATTAATATATTTACATGTGTACATGCCAGTATTTATACTTCTATAAATGTCTTTTACCTCCTAGCCCTTTTCCTCTATTTCTGTTTACTTTCCTCATGTCCCATTATCATGTTCAACCTTAATTCAGCTCTCAATAATTACTCTCAGCTACACTGAACTTGATTGAACCCCACCAGGCATTCTACACCCTCCTCACCATCTATTTTCAATCACTTGTTGTTCCCTTGTCGCTAGGTTTGCTGGATCTCTCTTTCCTTTCTCCCATTTCTTCTTCTCCCATGGTCCCCTAGACCCATCAGTTCAAATGTTTTCTCCTTGGGAATGTTTATCTTGCCTGAAGTTTCTATATTTCTAACCAATTTTTAAGTTTATTTATAGCATGTCAAAATAGCACTTTTGGATTACCAAGAGGCACAAATTGTTTTTTTCTATTTGTGCTTCTAGTTCAGGAAACAAAAAGAAGTCTGAATTGCAATATCAGGGATGTGGAGTGAATGGATAAGGTTTCCCAATGAAATTCTCTTGAACAGCCATTGCTGTCCTCCAAGAATGAGAAGATACATTGTCATGATGGGGAAAATCTTTCAGCACAACTTTTTCTCAGCAATGCAGTTTAGAATTTTCTGAAAACGTCTTTCTAGCACATTGTAACAGTGATCTGTCAGTGGCAAAATTCTATCAGGATGACCCCTTGAGAGTTCCCCAAAACATTGTCACAACCTGAGTTGAATGCTCTGCTTTTAATTTATATAATGCAACAGTACCCTCTGGAAACCACTGCTTTGATTGGACCTTTTAAAATTTTTTAAAAGTACCCTAGCAATACAAGTTAACTCTATTACTAAGAGAGCTTGAATACAACTATCCACTTATCAGAGAGACATATCTAAACAGGTTGGAGTATATCTGGAAATCTGTGAACTGAAACCCTAATAAAAATACTTTCTGACTTACTCTCATTCCATCCGTAGAGTGAATCAAGTGGTGACAGTTAATAAAAGCTCTACATGCAGAGAAAAGAATGCTCATAGCGCTTGCACTGCCTGATGTAGTCACACATCATTGTGAGCCTTTCCACCCCCATCACGAATGAACAGAAGAGTCATGGGGATCAGGAACTTTAGATAGATTAAACACAACTCACCCTATTGCACCATAACATAGAATTCACAAAATGAAACAAAGTACATGCTTCTTGACTTAAAGTTTAATATCTTAAGTACATGTGTTTTCACTAATTTTATTTTTCAAATATTGTATTCTGGTTACTCAGTGTTTGTGTAGAATATGGTATCCAAAATGAGTAGCTTTTCTTCCTCTCACCCCAACCTTGCTCTGTTCCATCAGCACCTCCTCCACTTCAGTTACCTGCACAACCAGGACCACTGCATCCAGGGCCATCAAATCCAGGGTTGGATTTGTAGGTTATTTTTCCAAATCTATGAACAGAGCCACTTTGATACTCTCTTACTAATAAGAGCTATGAGACTGAAGAAAAGGTAATGGATTTATAGGATCAAATTAGAGTAGGAGAGAGTAGGTATAAGTCAAAACAAAGGAAGTCAGTGGAATGACAGAAGAATAAGAGAAGTAGAGGGGTACTCCCGGCAGGATGGCACCCAGATAGACAGCTTGCAACAAGAGCTCCATGACAATCAGTAAATTCACGGAATAGGAGACTGAGTGGAGAATCCAGACAGGTAACTTAACTCCTGTAGCAATCCAGAGTACTCTGTAGGCCAGGAAGCTAACCTTCCTCCCTAGCTAGCCATACTTTGGAGCCCCTAGACTCTGCCCACCACACTCACCACCATGAACAGCCTCCTTCTCCCCATGCAGCACCCTGTTGCCCTACCTGGTACCCTCCCACCACCAGGCCACAGCGCTAGCAGCTGGGACTAGACACTGTCCGTTGTCTGCCTGAGGCAAGCCCCACGGCTAATGCTCCAACCCCATCCCAATGGCTCATGGCCAGATCCACTACAGAGGGAACCCCCTCCACCCCTGTCACCCATACATAGCACAGAGTCCTGCACCCTTACTTACCATCTATGCAGAGATCCAACAGCCATGAAGGGAGCATGTCATTAACTATGGTGTCCAACCACTACCCTTTGGCTTGTGGCTGAATGCCTTTTCAGCCAGTAACCATGGCTCTTAAAGTCACAGTCAGAACCCATCCGCTTTCCTCTGCAAATTGCCCCACAGGGCCAATCTGGATACTGAGACACTCTGGCAAGCCTATCACAGACTGGTGGCTTCTCTGCTGGACCACCTCCAGCCCCGAAGTTTTCCCACACAGCAGCTGTGGCTCTGCAGCTTCTCTGAGGGTTCTCTTAACCCCCAGGGGCCTGCACATGGGAGCTTCTCTGCCGACCCACCCCCAAACCTTGGCCTTTCCTGCGGGCCTGCCGCAGCTCTGAAGACTCTTGGATGGGCAGCAACTGACCCCGGGGCTTGCCTATAGTATATCTGAAAGCTGATGACTTCTGGAACAGATTTGTGGCCCCTCCATAGCCCAGCGGTGGCCCAGCCAGTCCAGATAAACCCTATGAAAACACCAAAGGCATGCCCTGGAATGGTCCAGAATCATACTCATGGTCATTGGCCGTAGGTCATATTCTGAACACCCGCTGCTGCCAGGTACCAAACTGCTGTGGTACCTTTCTTATGTAGTAACCCAATACCCAAATATAGTAGACCACAGGCAGACTTCAAAATCACACATACCAGCACCACAGAGGGAGAGCTCTGGGGCTATGTGTCTTTCAGGAACATGGTACTAAGAACCACTAAAATGACATGCAAACAGCAACCCACCTCAACACCTTCAACATGAAAACAAGAGAAATAATGTGCAATGCTTTCACAAAAAGAAATCCTCAGACGGCTTCTTAAAGTCAGACAGGATATGATAGAAGCAATATACAATAAGTATACAACTACTGAGAAAATGAAATTCACGATCAATGGGATGACGTTCACTCACCAAAGGGAAATAAAAGAGTTAAGGGGAGAGGTGGCAGAAACAAATAACAAGATAAAAGACTGTAAGAGGCAGAGAATCATGCCAGTGATTGTGTTAGTCTGGGTAGACTGGAGAAACAATTTCATAAACACGCATATGGATATAAGGAAATGGTTTATATACAACAGGAATGGAACATTAAGAAAGCATCCCATCCCAGTCCAATGTTATAAGACTGCTATTAGTTCATGTGTCAAATACCCATCTATAAAGTCTCCTTCTGACTCACAAAGCACATGTGGTGACACCAGGACAATCACAGGTCAGTGGGTGCAGGGTTCTGTGTATCCAGCAGCAGTAGAAGCATCCAGTGCTGGCAGGGGTCTCCCTATGGCTCCTTGTTTCCAGGACTCAGAATTCATCAGCAGTATCCATTGGCGCTAGAAGCGTCTCAGCACTGGCAGGGGTCTCTCTGTGGCTTCTCGGGCCCCAGAGGACTGGTTTCATCAGGGCAAACCTATGTGGTTTCTCCTCCAGCTCCTTCAGGTTCCAGGGCTCAGGATCTATTAGCATGCCACCATCTTGTCTTGTCAGTAGACCAACTCAAAGAGACTGTGTATATAGTCTCTGACTTCCACGGGGGGAAATATCCAGAGATTTCCTAGAATTCTCAGGGAAAGTCAGGCCCACAAAGAGGTCTCATTGGCTATCTCCAGATTGACAGTTCAGACTCAACCCCTACCTTCTTAGTCAAATTGGCACCAGAGTACATGACTGCCACAGTGATCTTGAGAACAATAGGGCAGATTTCAACACATGGGAAAGAGTGAAATCAGAAAATCAAAGAGGTAAGATCAATGATAGATGCTTTAAAGAGGGAAGATATTTGAGTAATAAGAATACCAAAAGACAAGACACAACAAAGAAGTCAACAGTTAAAGTAGCAAGGGAATACCTGAAAGAAAATGTACCAAATTTAATGGATGAGCATACAGGAACCAAAGTGACACCAATTAGACTAACCCCAGGAAGAAATCATCAAGGCACGTAATAGTTAAATTATCTAGCTTGAAGAAGAGGAAATATTCATAATAGTAGCTTGAAAATAAAAGGCAGTTATGTATAATAGTACTCAGTAAGAATATGCTCAGACCTATCAGCAGATATACAAAGAGTAGGAGAAAGTGGAGTAACATCTTCCTAAATTAGAAAGAAAGCCATGCAAATCCAAGAATCCTCTATCCCAACAATGGTATATCTAGATCATCAGTTCTTTACTTGCTGGTCATGACCCATGACACATGGATTAGAAAACTGGTACATATACCCAACAGAATACTTCACATCCCTATAAGCATTGATGAATACATGAAGCACATTGTATTGTGGAGTTGGAGGAAATTACGCTAAGCAAAGTTAGCAAGCACAAAAGGATAAGTACAACATGAGTCCACTGAGATAGGTTCAATCAACATAGAGGGAACAGAAGAAAAACTATTTAATACATAATTTATGGGTCTAAGGGGCAGGGACAAAGGCAGGGATGGACCAAATCCAGTGATTCATGCAGCATACCAACATAAAGAAAGGAAAACGAGAGACAGAGAAGACAAAAAAGAAAAAGGTGGGGGCAGATGCAGGCATTGGGGGAATGGGGCACTAATCCACCATGGGGAGCATATTGTTTGTTTCCACAGGAAAGAGAGAGAGGAACCAAACCTCAACCTGGTGTTTCAAGCCTTGAGGGCAACATGCCAACACAAAGCAGTGAACAGACAGAGAGACCTGTGGGTCTGGGCTATATCGACCCTCTTTCCCTCCCCAGAAGAATGCACTACAGAGGACATCCCTGAAGATACTGCCTGGGGAATGCCAGACCATATGAGAGAAAACCAAGAGGAAAAGATAGAGGGAGAGAAAGAGAGTAAACAGCATTCTGGTCCATCAAGCTTCTAAGATGACATTCCTACTCAGAAAAGCCAATGCACAGAGAGGACTGTGGGGTCGACTTCACCAGGATGCATGACACCCCTTACTGATCCACAGCACTACAGTGAGTAGCACCAGATACAGAGTGTGGGGTTTTGCCTCCAGTCTAATCCCTTGCCCCACCCCTCACCCCTCGCCCCATACCAGGGAACAACATGGAGGGCAGCAGAGCAGCAAGGGAAGCATAGCAACAAAGTCCCGGAGGAATTCTGAAAATAAATTTTGCATTCAGGTGTAGAGCTTGGCACTGGATCAGAACCAATTGGAAAACATTCATAAAGGCCAGCAGACAGACCTGGAATTATTTACAGGATATTTCTTTTATTTTTATTTTTCATATCCATCTATATAATATAGGCAGGGTAGACCAACCTGAGGAGAAAACAATGGGGTAAATGATTTGGGGGGAGGGATGGAATGGGAAGAGGAGAAAATGGGGGGAAGGGAACAGGGTAGACAACAAAGTTAGGGACAAGGGAACAACAAGAGATCTAAAATTGATGACGAGGTGGGTATAGACTGTGGTGGGGTTTGATCAAGTGCAATGTAGTTGACAGGAAGTACAGAGAGCCTAATGAAGGTCAAACATGATAATGGGACATGAGGAAAGTAAACAGAAATAGAGAAAAGAACTAGGAGGCCAAAGACATTTATAGAGGCATCAATACTATCATGTACATATGTAAATATATTAATTTATAACTATAGGGATATAGGTCTATGTACATCTATTTATAAGGTAGCAGACAGACATTAGGCATCTACTCAAGTCTTCCCTCAAAGCAAGAACACTTTGTTTTAATAATCTAGCATTCTGTGATGTTCACATTTCCGACACGATTGCCGAAGACTAAATATTGTCAAGAAAGTTGATGGTGTCTGGCTACCAAAAGATAAAGCATTGGGATCTTTAAGGCTTGAGATTAAGCAAGCAGCCATCTAGCAGGGAAGCAACAAAGTCCACATGGAAGAAGCACACTGGCTTATGTGATCCCAAGGTGTTCAGGAGTTCAAATAGCAGGCTTCAGAATGCCCCAAATAAACAACCATTTTGATGTGAATGAGGTGGGTTGGAAGGCACCTCTGTAGACAATTGAACATGCCCTCACAGAAGGGTCACAACGAAAGAGGAGGCAACCAGGGTGCAGTAGAGCACCAGCGAAACCCAATATTTCTCTATGCTTCCTCCTCCCCACTATCATGACCCCAGTTCTATCTTTCAAATCTGGCTAGACTGGAGCATGCACACAGGTACAGATAAGAGTTCTTGACACACAGAATCAGGACAGATCAACCCCTCAGGAACACTATCGATAGTAGCAATACCATGCAAGTGGGAGGAAAGTGGAGGGGAAAAGGGGAGAAAGGCAAAACTGATTGCAATGATTAAGGTACAACCCCCCACCACTTTCTAGGGGGACGGCAACAGAAACATGGGTGAAGGGATACAGTGGATGGTGTAAAATATGAAAATAAAAATAATTTACAAATGATTAGGGTTCATGAGAGGAGGAGGGCAGAGGAAGGAGAGGGGAAAGGGGGAACTGAAACTAAAGACTCAAGTAGAAAGAAAATATTTTGGAAATGATGATGGCAACATATGTACACATGTGCTTGATACAAGTGATGTGTGGATTGTCATAAGAACGTAAGAGCCCTCAATAAAATGATTTTAAAAGAAAAGAGAAACAGAGTAAGAGATTGAAAGAAAGAAAAAATATGCAGTGTAGAAAGTGGATTTGATCTTTGAGAACTTTTTGGTTCCTAGTTTTTGTCCACAGCTAATTTCATGTCTCCTGTCCTCACATAGCTATAAGAAAAACTTTTCTTCTTAAAATATACACACATTCACACATACTCATACATATTCCCTTTCATCAACATGCAGACATACAAAATTACCCATTTTATTCTGTCCCAATGTAAAATGTTCTCTGTCATTTGTATCCTAAAAGAGTCTTTCTCAAGAAAAAGATTCCTTTCTTTGTGACCCTTAAGGGAAATATATATATATTCCCTGAATTCAAAGAGACAAAGAAGTTTGTAGAAGGTTAATAGAAGGGTCATGAAAGTCATCTAGTTTACAAAGGCCAGGTTTGTATATTGGGTCCCCTGAATGTACTCCCTTCTGATGTAGGCCTGAAAGAATGGAACAATTCCTTGTGGATGCCTGTCTTCTTCATCCCAGCCCTGAACTCAGCTCCTGTGGAGGCCAATATGTCCTTTGTCTATATCCTTCAACAGCCAAGGTTGGTGAGTTTTTGTGTCTTTTCCCACTAAGGTGCAGGCATTTCCATTGAATTTCCTTATGTGAGAGAAAAGTTTTATGTCCAAATGATTGACACTTCTGCCTCTTATATTTGTTTACTCTATTCTCCCATCAAGGAACTGTTGTGGAAAATATATCCAGCTCAGAAAGGACAGCAGTCATCATGTAAATGTTGATACATGCTTGGCATCATGCTTTACTCTCTTCTCTGTGTGTCCTTTCTGTGTGGTCAACATGCCTCCTGTTGGAAGAAGGGATGAGGGACAGTGGGGAGAACTGCATTCCTAGGCAGATTTGGAACAAAGAGGTCCTGTGAATTTGATTAGTAAGCCAGGGAATCAGGTCAGAGAATAAGAAGAAGACCCAGTCCTTGGATTAGGTTCTACATTGTATGTCTTTGTTCCATTTTCGTCTGGTTTTCCTTCTTAATTGTGCTGTTGTTCATTCTCGGTGCTACAGGAGTTGATCGCAACCCAATAGCAGAGGAGGAAGCAACTTCAAGTAAGGCAGTGTGATAGAGGGGACTATCGCCAAGGGTTTGCTTGACTCTAGTCTTTATGAAGCAGATCACCAGGTATTTTAAGTAAATGGTTGCATCTCCACTCTCTCTGTGAGCAGCTGAACACATAACTACTGTGCTACCAGAGCTCGGTTTCGCCTATAGGCGAAACATCTCGAGTGATATGGCCAATGCCATCTTCTAGACCCTGACACATTTGATGACCTTTACTTCACTGCAACAATCTCTCCCTTTTGCACTCAGGATGTTCCACTAGAACAACCTCGTCCAGCTGAAGAGGATTGTTTTCTGGGCTACATTCATATCTAGAGTCATAATACATTTGAAGCAAACTCAGAGCCCTTCTGCACAAAGGCACTTCATCACACTGACCCAGGGGAAATTTCCATCAGGGAAAAGGTTTTTATCTTAATGAATGTCAGTGTTGGCATATGTGACACCATACATTTAGGTACAGTATGACAGCTTCCATATACCTCTAATGTTAACAGAATATCTTTGTCTATCATCCTTCTCTCTGATGCCAGGAAGACTAGCTATATTCACTTCCTTCCTTCCAATCATAAATGCAGCTTATCTCCTGGGAACCAGACCTGCTCTTGGGCTGGACCTGAAACTCCCATCACCATGAACACATAACGGCATCTCCTGTTGGCAGAAACATTTCCTCCTAGTATACTGGGTGGGAACTTCACTAAGATTTTTCTTTTGAACTTTCTTCCTCTTATCACCATGTAAGTCGGAAATTGATCCTAACTTTTACAAGAAATGTGTGTTTGACCTCCTTAACTAAGTTATCAGTTCCTTGCTGAAAAGATCCTATTTCATATGACTTAAACTTGTCAGAAGGGTGATCTCATAGGTATCAGAGTGGACTTATGAACTATAGTTCCATGACTGATATTTTTAGAAATAGATCACTAGACTCTTCTTTTGAAGCAGCTTAGAGTGGAGTCATATCGTCCAGCTTTCAGTTTGCATCTGAGCCTCAGGAACTACAAGTTGCCATACTCAATTCAAATCTGACTTACAGATTTGTTTTTACCCCCCTAATTTATTGTGAAGCAGGTTGAAGTTTATGTATTAGATCATTGTTTTTGCACTCAACAAAGTAAATCAGTTATCAAACCTCCCTATCTCTCGACCATTTCAAATCATCTCCCCCACCCCAACCTTTCCTCCAATATGCTTCTTATAGTATTGTCTTTCCCTTCATCCAAGGGGACTGCTTGCTATCTCCCCTCTAGTCTATTATTCTCCTCCCCTCCCATTCCTGAAAACCATCAAAAATAGTTTCTTTTTGACTGAAACCTATTCTCGAGTCCCCCCTCCCCAACAATATTTGTCTTTTTGTTATTGACAAAGTTCATGTAGGATAATGTCCTTTAAGTCTATCTGTATCATGAGGTATTTCACAGTTTCAGCATTATTATTTAATGAAGCATAATATTTTACTGTGTATATGTAGCAAGTTTACTTACCCATTCTTCCACTGAGACCCATTCAGGTAGTTTCCATATTCTTGCTCTTGTACACAATGGTGTCATGAACATGCGTACATCTGGGGGAAACTGGAACTATCCAGGAACTGCAAAAGCAGACACATACCCTTTACCCAAGATGAAGGGCTACAGTACAAACTGTTTAATTGCCAGGATTTACTGAGTGAGGTCTTTTCCTGAAAAAGGGTGGTAAGTCAAATAAGTTTGGCAATCTAGGTATGCAAGTGGTTCATAGCACAAAATAATTGCTCTCTTTTTTGAAAACTAAAAGATTTAAGTGTATTTCTTGTTGTCAGAAGAGAGATAATTGCCATTCTAATGCAATTCTAGGAGAGTAAATTGTCGATTTGTCTATGTAGAAGTACCAGAAGAAGATGTGTGCAATAACATTCGATATTTGATGACAACATGATCTCATTGGAAATTTTTTGTGCTTAGAAAGCATTGTTTCTTACCAGAAGTGTGACAAAAAGACAATTTCTCATGATGTAAGTACAGATACTTGTGTGGATAAGCTCAAGTGAACAACTTTTAAATTGTTTCATATTTAACACACTGATTACTTTTTAAGCAATGAAGGATGAAAGTGATGGATGTTTATTAATATTCTGATGGTATCTTTTCAACAAAGGTTCATACCCATCATCTCATTCCCCCCCATTTGCCATCTGAAAAAGTGGGACATTCGTTGATTTGTTTGTTAGTTTGTTTGTTAATCTGAGGGATAAATATTGACATAAACCTGGAAATCCATCCTCACCTCATTTAAATTTTTTCATATGTGAATAAGCCTCAAGAGTAGGTAGCATTAAGGTTGCAATGTGAAGACAAAAAAGCTAGAAATCTTGAGAGACCTTTCTCAGACCGCCAAAATGAGATGAAAACTAGTTACCATTGGACCTTTCCCACTCACAGTGACCCAAAGTGTTGCAACGTGAAATGGCATTCACTGGGGTCTCAAGACTGTAATCTTGCTCTGAGGTGCTTCTCAGTGGGTTTAGCCCTCCAACCAACACTTTGCGTCATTGTAAATCCTTAGCCCGTTTGGACCACCTAGGGACTCCTTTTGGGCAACCAATCACTTTGAAAAACATTTCCAACCATGGCCCAAGTGAGAAATGCAAAGCACAAGCTTTATTTCTTGATAGTAGAGAAGCCCATTCTAGTGGGAATTTCAGTGGAAAATGTCTTTAATTTGGAATGTCTAGTGTGCTGTCCATTGGCTACCTGTGTATCCACTGTGTGAAACCTGGTTATTAAGACTGAGGAAATTGTTTTTGAGTTGATTTTATTTAAACGTGAACAGCCATATGTGGCTAATGATTATTAGAGTTTCAGAGCACATTGTGTATCAATTACTGTATTTTCCGTACTTATTTGAAAAGATTAAGAAATGGCTGGAAAAATACATGTTTTGAAGGAAATGACTCTTGGGTCAGGAATGGAGGAAGTCACTTTCCATCCCTGACTTCCAGGTGTATCTTCCCAACTTCTGTTTGTAGATCAATAACATCGATCAATATTACACTATGGCCTTACTAAAAGAGGCAGTCTCAGAGGCTGAGGAAAGCATTTCACTGGTGGTTGGCTGACCTGGAATTTAGCCTGCTGTTTTCACCAGTTCTGGTATCAGAACAGGCCCTCAACTCACTGGACTTTACTTAAAATAAGAAAGTAAAATTATTCAGCTCAACAAGTCCTAGAATCTAATCGAGCCATACTGTTTTACTCTCCAGCCCAATTGACAAGCTATTGTTAAAACCCCTTCAAAAATCATTACTATCTATTCTCTTCACCATGAACTACTTGTCTATTCTAACCATAGCAACTCCTTGTGACAAGAGGAGAACTGTGCTGATTTTTCAGCTGTCAATTGCCAGCTGCAGACCTCTGGTTCTCAACCTGTGGGTCGAGACCCCTTTGGGAGGTGAATGACATTTTCACAGGGATCACCCAATTCATAACAGTAGCACAGTGACAACTATGAAGTAGCAACGAATGTGATATCATGATGGGGGTTCACCACAATATGAGGACCTATATGAAAGGGCCTTGGTATTATGAAGATTAAGAGCCACTGCTTTAAATGAATTAGAAGCTCCGACCTTTCAATTAGCAGTGGCACATGCTAATGATTATACCACTCAGGGCCTTCTATTTCTTCACAGATATAAAAATAGAAATCTGCTGATCTGAGATAGGATTTTAAGGAAGAGTCAGATATGTTTAAGGCTTTCTGCAGGGAAGGTTTAGTAACAGATTAGAAGTATAGTAATGGTGAAAGTACATGCATTCATAGGCAAACCAAAGTAGGCAAGAATGGTTACTTGTATGCTTCTGGCTATGTCACTTATCCCCACAGATTCTGTTTGCTTCATACATGAAACAACCCTCACGGCTCTGCAAAATTGTCTTACCAATGGACTCTGCACAATACAGGCAGTGTTTACACAGAGTGGTAAGCTCTGGTCTTAGGACAGGCCTCTAAATCAAATTTGCACATATAAGCAAATGGTTTGCAAGGGCTAATCGGATAATTATACCCCAGGCAACCAATTTGCATGGTGCGTGGGGCTGAGTTTTATTTTATTTGCTTTACATTTCAGCCTTGGTAAAATGAGGTACCATGTAAAATCTCAGCCTGTGTGTGTTTGGTTTGTAATTACTCGTGTTCACTGAAATAGCTCATGGGGGTCTAAGGATCATGTGGTGCTCTATGACTCTCTGTGGTGCAAAATGACCTCACACTACAGCACCCAGAAGGGCCCCTGTGCCAGCTCGGGCTGCATGTCTCCTGACCTCCTCCCCCAGCATAAAAGAGGCTGTCTCTGTTCCTTGTAGACCGGGATTTCCCTCACCTCTGACCTACGGGGTTTGTTATTCTATCCTACACAGTTTGTAACATAAAAAGCACAATGTAAGCCAGTCTACACCTAATATTTTAGTGGCGAGATGACCAGTTGAAACTTCAAATATTTAACACTCCTCTCCCTGCTTTTTAGCAAACTCTCTATATAGTTCTTATGAGCTCTTAAAACATGAGGTAACCACCAGAAATAGCTGCTTTATTTTAAAAGCTCACTGTGAAGGTGCGTTTGCTAATCTGACATCAGGGAAAAATCGAGTTCAAATTTCATGCTTTGCGAAGCAATAAAAGTTCCCACCTGGAAATCTAGAGGCGTGGGCAAATTGATATTCAAGGCAGGTGTGTCAGCTCAGCAGGAACATAGCAGAATCATCCTGTGGTTCGGGGGGGCGAGGGAGGCTAAGTTCCCAGCATCAGCTTTCTAGGGGGCACCTGGTGTCAGACTGCTCCCTTCTCATATGCGGTTTTTGAAAGGAGAAAAAAGCCAATTATTAATGATGGTCTGCCATGGAGAGAGGTGCGTTAGGCTGATTCATTGTCCTCCACAAAAGAACTCAAAATAGCAGAGAATGTGTGTTTGAACCAAATTCAAATGCTCGAGGCCATTTCAGAAAATCCTTTCCATTTTTAATTCTTCCCGCCACCCCCCACCCCCTGCCCTCCCTCCACACAGCTCAGGCCTAGATCATAAATGAGAAGCTGACCACGGCCAGAGAGAATACTTTAGGGCCTCATCTCTGGTTTACATCATATCAAAATATATTTGGAACTTCAAATTATTTAACACCTACCAATCACTTAATAGCTATTCCTTTAAATTTGTGTTCAGTGATCCTGTACATTCCTTCTACATTTTTTTGGATCTTCTGGAATCTTTCAATATTCTTTTTCATAAGCAAATATACACTAACAACAACACCAACAAAAAGAAAGTTCATGGCCATTAAATGGATTGCAGTTCATTTCTTATAGGACAGGGTAGGCCCTTAGTATTTCTGAAACTGTAAATATTTATAGGGATTGTGTTAGGCCAGGTGGACTAGAGAAATGCATCTAGTGACACTAATCCATATGCAAAAACGCTTTATCTCAAAAAGTAATACTGAACAAGAAAGCATCCCAGCTCAGTCCAGCTCAAGTCCATACGCCCTTTCAGACTCTCGCAACACTGCAATGATGCAGAATGCAGGAAGACCATAGGCCAGTGGGTGTAAGGTCATGTGCACCCAATGACATGGCCACCACTCTCTGCCTTGACAGAGAAGGAGATCCTCTTATTTCTTTCCTAAAAGAAAGGATTGGGCTCACTGAGGGCCATTCACCCAGACACACCTCCCAAACCTGCTTTAATTTTACTTTTTATTTCTAAGGAATTGAGGGCCAGGTATACCAGATCCCCCTATCCCATTGGCTAAATAATGTGCAAAGAGACCATTCCTGCTGCCCCTTTGAGATCTTGAAATCAATATAACAAGAATCGCATAGCGTGGGAATGGAGAGAGATGACACAGAGTGGGTCCTTGGGCCAGCAAGCAGGGTGATGATGGTGTCAGGAGTGACAAAAGTGTGAGGATATGTGGCTGGGGGTGGGGGGGGGCGTTTCTGGCTGAGGCCTACTGGTGCTGCCAACTGCCACTGATAGTCAAAAGCTTCCCTTTCTCCTTAGAGTGCTTGGTGATTTTGAACTACTGATCTTACATTTGGCATATCAAAGTATAACCACTATGATTCCTACTCAGGTAAACAAAAGTCAAGATATCAACTGGCATATTGCACCAGGCAAATTGGCTGTTCAAGGTGTTCAATATAGCTAAGATGCACCTGTCACAGCCTTGGCATTTTCAATAACCACATTAATATGTAAGAAACTGAACGACAAATAAGGAGGAAGGTGACAGGGCACTGATGCATTTGAATTACGGTGCTGACGGAGAATACTGCAAATATTGTGAATTGCCAGAACAATAAGTCGATCTTGGAAGAAGTCTAGCCAGAAAGCTCCTCAGAAGCAAGCCTGGTGAATCTTTATCTCTTATACTTGGGGATGTTGAAGGAGGCATCAGTGCCTGAAGAAGAACATCAAGTCTATGAACTCAAGGGGCCGTGGAAAAGAGGACGATCCTTAACAAAACGAACTGACTGTGGCTGCAGTACCAGGCTCCAGCAGAGCATTGACGGTGAGACTGGCACAGGATCCGGCCATGTTCCACTCTGCTGTACTTCAGGTCACTGTGAATCAGAAGCAACGTTAAGGCACCTAACAACTACAACACTGACCATATTCTGAGCCCCAAGGCAAAACCAGACACAAAAACAACAGAGTAGGTATGTAATCATGAGTTAGGAACTCAGAAAGGCATGAAGAAAAATTGTAGGAAAATGAATTCATAATTGACAGATATTCGGTACCATACATGGCATTATTTGTCTCAATTCCCTGTGCTCTCTGCACCCAAACTGTCTTTGTGAAGCTTCTTCCACTAAAAGTAAAGCAATTTTTCCAACCTTATTAGTGCTGAGCATAATCATGTGACTTGCTTAACAATGGGCAGGATTCAGCTGTGACCAGAAATGTGTTTGAGGATCCTTTTGTGCTCCTGTGACTGTCATGGGATATTTTTCTTCTAAATAGTTCCTGCCCTTGCAGTACAGGTACAAGAAAATGGCTCAAGACCAACCTGCACCAAGAAGATAGCGAACAAGACTCACAGCTTGAAGGAGGTTTTTCCACTTGAACTCAGGCTCTATCTGCTGATCCATAGTCAACCACAGAGCCATGCACAGAAGTGCAAATGCTAACTTTGGGCCACTGCTGAGTTTGGTGTGGTTTGTTGCAGAGCATTCTTGCTGCATTTATTGACAAAGATACCTTTGTATTTGCTTGGCATTATGTTAGACTCTGGGGGTACCAGGAGGAATTAGGGATGGCTTCTGCCTGGAGAAACCTAGATGCAGTAGGGGAGATGTGTGTCTGATGAGTGCAAAATAGTAATGTCATGAGAAGTCTGGACAGGTGCATATCTGGGGGAGCACGAGGAACAAATTAAAGAAAAAAGGCTATTAAAGTTAGGATGTATGTCTAGTCAAGGATCTACTAGTTAGCCTGCTTACAAACCTGCGGGAAGGAATCTAAGCAACATACATAAAATTTTACATAATCCTTTGCGTTCGATAAACCAGAAAGGTTGAACCTGAGAATCCACGGTGTGCTGAAGGCGGCAGGTCCTTAGCATGCTAGCCTTTATTTGATATTTCCAAGTCCTTGGATGACGTCAAAAGTCAGTCATGTTTTGTTTTTTGTCCGACAGGTAAGATTTTTGAATTCTTCTAGAAAATGATGCTGCAAAGTCATTACAATTTGGAGCTTAAGAACATGAATTCTGAAGTCAAGTGACCAAGGTACAAATGTTGCACATATCACTTTTTGCACATGAAATTGGGGGAATCCGTGTTTTTCTACCTGAATTTCCTCATCTGTAAAATATGTATAGCAATATTATCAACTTCATGTTATAGTTGTGAAGAGGCAATAAGAAGACGAACATACATTGCCTAGAAAAGTATCTTCTGTGGAGACATATCTTTAATATCCATCTAGCAGACTTGATGTGTCACGAGGTATTCTATTTCACCATCTTGCTTGAGGACATTCTTAGCAGAAATGACTGAGCAGAAAAGAAAACGAAAAGCATTCTCCACCCTCTCCTCCTGCTCCTCCTCTCCAGCCTTTATCTCACAAAGCCGCGCAGCCATTTGTGGCCCATAGTGAACTTATAGGACATTTCTGTTTTCTGAGACTGAATATGGGAGCAAACAACCCCCCCCCTGCACACACACACGCACATGCGTGCACGTCCTTTGTACACTAAGAAACACTTCCAGAGGTTAGGTGATTTGCTACAAGTTGGGAGCAGTGTTAAGGCTAGAAATGGAGCCTCTCAGCTCCTGGGGCAGTCTAGGTTCATGAAGGCAAACCTAGAAGAGGCACTTGATCAGAGTTCCCGGGCCCACCATGGAGTTCATCACCATGGGACATGCCAAAGGCCAAGCCAACTAGAACCGTGGTTACACCTTGCTAATGTTGTTTGCTCTTTCCGCATTAATAGAATACAGGATGGAAATGCAAGAGGATTTCAGATATCTCTTGTCTGCCGTGTAACTTATTTTTCCCATGGGAAAATGTGTGTCAAACCCCACAGCAATTGCCTGTTCACAGAGATGTTGTCAAGGGATGTGGCGCTCTGTTTTCTTGGAAAATAGTCAGGAGAGGTTAGATTCTAGCATTGGTGAGGATATAGTTCTGCAGTGGGCATGAAGGAAGCTTCCAACGCCATCTTCTGTCTGAAAATGCTTTATCTTGAGGAAGAATGGATGTGAATAACTTGACTACCCAGTGCTGTCTTTGTGCTCTTGGCCGCTCCTCAATTCCAGGGCAAGGCGGCGGATGCCAAAACTTTTTTGCATCACTCTCCTAAAGAAGCAGGTTCAAGAAAAAACTTCTTTTTGACAAACGATTTTAAACAGATAACATATACTTTTCTTTCTGAACTCAGGACTGGCAGGGCTGTGTTCTGAGCCTCAGTGCCCTGATGTCAGTGCTCTCAGGAAAGGCCAAGTGTTGACATTTCGGTCTGTATTTCTAAGTACTAACACACACGATGGTGAGCCATTTACAATTACTCACGGAGAGGTCTGGGGCAGCTGGCTTGAGTCTTTCTCTCCCTGTTGTTTCATCACACTGCCAAGAGCCAACGTGGACAGTGTCGTCATGTGTTGCATAGAGACTTGCACATCTGTAGCCCTCAACAGAGAATGAAGAAGACAGGGATGCATACGCTTTTGATCACACACTGAGAAACTCAAATACGTAATATCTCAATCTTTACAGCCTGTAAGTTGCTTACTTTGCAGTAAAAGCACCAAGAGGCCATGTTTTGTCTCTCTCCATCTCTGCCCTCCAACTCTTTGCTCTCCTCCTACCCTCAAACCCCACACAGAGGAGGGGACCCCCCCAAATATTCATATGCCCTGAAGGAATGAATCCTGTCAACTTAGTTCCATTTTCCTAATGTGAGTTGTTATAATAAGTTTAAGAGGCCACCAGAGGCCTTTGAGTTAGGAACAAATCACAAATCATCATAGCGCTACACCTATTCCCACTTTATGACAGCAATAAATCAAAAGCAGCCTCACAGTGCGAAAACGAAGTACAGCGCTCACAAGTGCCAGCTTCTTGGAGATGCCAATGCTCAAACGTCTGTAGCTTTGCAGTGTATGCTTTGGCTGCTGGAGGCTCAATTTTTCAATTAAGAAATTAAAAAAAATGAGAGAGAGAGAGAACAACTTCAGGTAAATCTGCCAAGCTTCACAATGGAACACTTATTCTTTACGAATTTTATTTTATTTATTTAACTAGACTTTGTGTTCGTATGACTCTTGAAGAAGGTATTGGCTATGGAGCCCATTGAGAGTGTTTAAACAAACCGTAACATGGCCTTCAGCACAGATGAAATGCAATTCTGAAGATGTTACGTGGTTTGGTACCTTTGTGAGCTCGAAAATATGTTCAGCTTTCACAAAGCAGTCACACTCTACTAGATACTGGCCAACATTCCAGGTGGATTTGTAAACTATTTCTTGCACACTCTGAGGCACTTAGAGTGACTTAGGAAAAGACTGGATAATATCCCTCACTTTCACAATGATCTTTACGGGTAGGCCATCGAATCTTGAAATGCCATTATCATTTGGGTTTTCAGACTTTTTTTTTTGCTTTACATTCACTTCCTAAAACAATGTAGCAGCTGTTAATCATCAAGTGAGAACTAAGGTTTTCAAACAATAAAACTCAATGATTACAATTCAAAGTATCTGGCTGACAGTCATATGTGGATGCTGATAAATCTTTTTCAGGAAAAATATTCCTGGATTCTTCCCTCTTGATATATATATATATATATATATATATATATACATATACATATGTATACACACACATATATACCAGTTGATGCATTTGAATAATGGATTTAATGAAAAATATCGACTATACCATGGGTTACTAGAAGAATGACAACCAACTAGAAGGGTGTACAACCAGAATGCTCTTTAGAAGCAAGAATGGCAAGACTCCATGTTGTTTACTTGGGACACTTTATCTGGAAGGGCCAACACCCCTGGAGGAAAACTAATGTTTGGCAAAAATAAAAGAGGGGTTTCAAATAAGATGCATCAGCACAGTGATTCAAACAATTGTGAGGATGGTTCAGGACATCCCATTCTGTGAGACATGCGGTTGCTATGCGTCAGACCAAATCGCAGACATCTACCAATAGTGCAAGGTCAGCAGTTCAAAACCACCAGCCATGCCATAGGAGAAGGATGAAGCGTTCTACTCTTGTGAAGATTTTCCATCTTAAACAGCCACAGGGGAAATTCTACTCTTATGGGCCCATATGAGTTAAAATTGACTCCATTAAGTGAGTGAGAAATGAAGAAAAATTGTTATTAAATGTCTCATTACTCAAGTAGAGATGCTGTGATAGTTATTTCTGTTTCAACTAGACCATCTTGGTTAGGGGTGGAATCAAAGTGGCTTTCTTATAAGTGGGGATCCTGGGCCCTCTGTCGCTCCCTTTCACAATTCTGCTTGCTGGCTACCCTGAGAGCTGCCAGAGCCCTGCAGGTCCTACGTTCTACCAACCTTGGATCCACAGGCTCTGCGCCCAGCACCCTGCGATGTGTTTGCACTCTCCATTATTGTATGTGACTCCATGAGTCTGAAGAGGGACTTATGAAATTGAGTTGGTCTGGACTCGGATGCTTTCTTGATGTACACACTCTTCATTATATAAATCTCTTTCTTTGAGACTGTAACTTGACTTGTTTTTCTAGTCAAATAGGGTTTAACATAGCTACCAACGGATTAATTTCACTCTCGTGTCCATGCTCAAAATCCTGTACTGTGCCTCCCTCTCCATAATCCATGTCCACGTTTGTGGTCAGTGTTTCCTTCACAAAGTCTTCGGACCCCTGCTTTGCCTTGCTTCCTAGTTTAGTCTCTCATCCACTCAGGCAGCATATCACAATCTTCTCACTGGCTGCTTTTTGCTAGTTCTAAGTCAACAATCTCTTATGCAGGGCACTATCAAATGAAACTTTATAAAGCTCCACTTTCTTCTGTCCCTTTTTTCCATAGCTAGTTAAGAATCTACAATGGCTACCTAATATGCTGTCCAGTGTAATTTGACCATATATGTGCTACAAGCACACGTATACATTCACAAATACTGAGAGGCCTCAGAAAACGCTCTCTCTTCCTGGGCTTATCCTGATCCATGAGCTAATCTATGACAGCAGACTTTAGGATAACTGCATAATAGGCCCTGGAAAATTGATTCATTCTAATAATACATGCAAAACAATTACACTAGGGCACAGAATTATTAATTTCCAGTGGGTCAACCACCAGAGTTGGGAAGGACTGGTCAGATCTCAACCAGACACTCCCTTCCTGGTGAGTAGCTCCCCTCAAGAGACCAAACGATTTATCAGAGGGTGCGTGGGAGCACAGGCTTGGAAAAAGGAAATCGATTGTTGCCTGAAGGAAATATGCGTCACACTCCTACACCTAATGTGTTGACCTTCTCCACCCAAGGGACAACTCAGACTCCAAAGAAATAGAATGACCGTGGTCAACTCAATCAAAGCATCCATCTCCTTGGAGATAGGTGAATAAACACTGCTGGTTTGTTTGTTTTATTGTTTGTGTTCGTTTCCTATGCTTAAAAAAACCCACTAAAACTCGTGGACTTTGTAGGTGCTGCCTTGTCAATGTTGGAGCTTCACTCTCAAGGTCTGTTGTTCAAACCCACTAGTAATTTTATGTGAGAAACCTAAGTCTCCCAATTCCCATAAAGATCTGTAGCATTGGAAATCCTGCTGAGGATTGCAAGGAGTCCGTCAACTCAATGGCCACCCTTAGGCTTGGCGCTGAATGAGGGAAGATTTCATAAGCAAGGTGGCCCTCAGTGGCAACCTGCTTACTCTGAGGCAGCACGGGGCTCTTCAACAGCATGGATCCACTAGTGTGGCAGTCATGTGCTTATGTTAATTTTATGATTGAAATGTAGGGGTGGAGTCTAGCCTGTCAATCTGGAGATAGCCCTTGAGTAGCCAATGAAGCCTCTATGTGGGCATGGTTTTCTCCTGAGACTTCTGGGAAATCTCACGATATTTCCCTCGGGAAGATGAGAAGTTATCTTCCCCAGTTGTTGGGAGTTAGTCTCAGAGGAGATAAGTCACAGAAAAGACAAGATGGCAGCGCCGGAGGAGCCAGCGGAGAGACCACACGGCTTTGCCCTGATGGAACCAGACCTCTGAAGCTGGAGCAGCATGCTGTTGATGGACCCTGAGCCCTGGAAGTGAGGAGCCATGGGGAGACCCCTGCCAGTGCCAGAATTCTGCACCCACTGACCTGTGATTTGTGAGTCGGAAGGAGACTTTGTAGACTGATTTCAGGCATATGGGTTAATATCAGACTTATGAGTTTGTACTGGACTGGATTGGGATGCCTTCTTTGTGTCACATTCCTTCTGTATATAAACCATTTCCTTATATTCATATGAGTGTCAATGAAATTTGTTCCTCTAGTCTACCTGGAATAACACAACTATGGTCACTTTTTCCATTCCTCTTACTGATGTGAATTCGAATACTATTGCGAATGTGTGCTAAAAACTACAGAACAGTTCACTATTACTTAGGGCAAGGAAGATTTCACCAGAGAAAGTAATTAGTGAGAGTTTTGTAGCCAGGGAACAAGATGCACAAATTGAATAATACATTATGGGCTATGCACTATGTCAAGTGCTTTTCATAGAAAATTAAAAAAAGAATTTAGGACAAATTAGTAAGAATATTTATGACTTAGGACTAGGTAAACTTTTATAATAAACACAAAAAGCATAAACATTTTGAGAATCCGTCTGTATTATATTTAAAACTTCTATTTTTCAAAAAAACATTGAAAGAGAAAAAAACAACAGAGTGGAAAAGTATGTGTACATATATATACATACACATAAATACACATATATATTCCACAAAAAGACCAAACTCAGAAATATAATGGATTTATAACTTCATGTAAAAATACTGAGAATGCAAGAAGGAAATGTAAAGGTGTGAGCAGTAACTCAATCAAAAAGGATATCTAAATAGTCAATGAAACTCTAATGAAGGACTCTGATTCGTGAATGTGCTAGATTTCTCACTAGAGTGTCTTTAAATATAAGGTCCAATCAAAACAGGGGCTTTCTCTCAAGGTTAACTGCCGTGTTAATGCAAAGGAAAGAGGTAAGCTCAGAAAAAAACATTTTGGAAGGGTTCACAAAAGGGTAATCTTGATAGATTTTTTTAGAGGACATCAGCTGATCAAGGCTTATTAGGAAGACATTTTGAGGAGACTTAAAATGATATTATTGAAAAAAAAAAAAAAGGCCAGGAATCTACTTAGATTCCCCCATCCCCACCCTTATGAGTACAATGAACCTGTTCATTGTTTGAGGGTAGCAAGGGCTGTCTGACTCTTGGGAATATCCTTGGGAAACCTTCTTCAGACCAATTTTAGTTTCAAGACATGAAGAACATTGAAAAGGAAGGTGATTCAAATTGCTCCAGTGTATGAAAACTGCTGTTTTTGCTTAAATGACAGAGTGCAGATTTCTTCAGGGAAAGGCTAGAAAGAGGTGACTTGGCCTAGATGGAGGATATGTGGAGAAATAATATATACACGGTCTAATATTTTGTTTATTAGGGATGCCCAGTTTTGTAGCAATACTTTTGCACTTCCTCTTTTATGTCAAAGACCATACACTGAAAAGTGTTTATGGTACTACTGTTTGTAGTACTTGAAAAAAGTAAACCACTCAAATGCCAATTAAGAGTAAAAGAGGTAATAAGTTTGATCTATTTTTACAGTAAAATGCTATCTAGCAATGAGAATGAACTGCCATACCTGTAGTCTTAAACATGAATAAAACTCTGAAATACACTACTGAGCAAAGAATTCCAGATATAAATGAGTCCATATCATATGATGCCATTTTTTAAAAGACAAAGACAGACAATGCTACTAAAAGTCAGAATACTAGTTATGCTTTGATGGGAGATAGCTGTTACCTAGACAGAGGACCTTCTGGGATAATGATAATATTCTGTTACATTTTATTCCTGTGTTCAGTTTATATGAATTCACTGGCCTGTACATCTAAGATATATGCCCTTTTCTATATGTGATTATACATTAATAAAATGGCAAAGAAATAGTCGATGTTGTTGTTTGATGCAGTCAAGTTAGTTCCACCCCATAGTGACTCTATGAACAATAACAAAACTGCACAGTCCTGTGTCATCTTTACGAGTGTTCCTATGTCTGAGCCAGTGTGACATAACATCAATAAGATGTTATCCATCTTATTGAGGGCCTTCATCTTTTTTGCTGCTCCTCCACTTTACTGAGCATGATAGCTTTCTTCAGGGACCAGTTGCTCCTGACAACATGTCTAAAATATGCAAGACAAAATCTTGTCATCCTTGCCTCTGGAACACATCGACTGTATTTCTTCCAAGGTGGATTGGGTTGTCCTTTTAGCAGTCCATGGTACTTTCAATATTTTTCTCCAGCACCATAATCCAAATCCATTGATTCTTCTTCAGTCTTCCTTATGCAATCTACAACTTTCATATGCAGATGAGACAGTGGAAAATGCCATGACTTGGTTCAGGCACACAGTAGTTCTCAAAATAACCTCCTTGCTCTTCAATACTCTATGAGGTCTTGTGAAGCAGAAAGATGTGAAAGATGTCTTTTGCTTTGTTGACTGCTGCTTCAATAAGCATTGTTTGTGGAGCCATGCATGATAAAATACTTGAACTTCAATCTTTTCTCCATTTATCATGATGTTACCTATTGTTCCAGTTGAGGAATGTAGCCTTCTTTGCATTGAATTGTAATCCCTCCTGAAAGCTGTTCTCCATGATATTCATCAGCAACTGCTCCAAGTCCTCCTCACTTTCAGCAAGCAAGGTTGTGCCATCTGCATATTTCAGGTTATTAATAAGATTTTCTCCAATCTTGATGCCACATTCTTCTTTGTATAAGTCAGACTCTCTGATGATTTACTCAGCATACAAATTGAATATGTATGGTGAGAGGATACAACCCTTTCTTACACATTTCCTGATTTTAAGCATGCAATATTCTCTTGTTTTGCTTTCACAAATGCTTCTTGATCCTTTTACAAGTTCCAAATGAACACAATGAAGTGTTCTGGAATTCCCCTTCTTCTCAAGGTTGCCCATAGTTTATTATGGTTCACATGGTTGAATGCTTTTGCATAGTCATAATAGTCAACAGTTTAAATTTACTCAAAAGGGTAATAATAAAAAATTAATATTAAATGGGAATATTTTTAGAGCTCAGTTGCAGTTGACATAAAATTAAATATCGAAATAACTTAATCACAATAGAAATTTATTTCTCTTTCATTTATATGACTTTCAGAGGTAAATCCTAAACTGTGAGTGTAAATAGTTTCCTAATTATTTCACTTCTTATCACTCATTGTTTCCCTCTTTCTGTCTTCCATGATCCCAGATGGTTGCTGAAACTCTCATCTTCATGATTGCTGTGCCATAAACAGGAAGAAGACAAGGATAAAGAAGGATTCACCCTGTCTTTTATGGATCCTTGCAGGAAGGTGCACGTGATACTTCAAATTCATGGTCACCTCTATTTGCAGGAGGCACTGGGAAATGTCTTTATTCCAGGTGATACATGCCCCACTGAAAAGCAGGTCCTCATTTCCTACAAAAGAAGAGCTGAGCATATACTAGGGCCAATTACAGAGTTCTGTAATTCTACAGAAATTCAATATTGACATCTTTTTCTTTAGTCGTATGCTTTCCTTTAGAATAGCTACCAACAAACTTTGAAAATTAGAGGTCAGGTGGAAAATACAGAACTATTTCTTCCATTGTAACCCAAAACAAGCATGAACCATGCAAAAATTAATGGTTATGGTTACGTTTGGGTAAAACTTTGTTTTCAAACCAGAATGCGAGCTAGGCTTTCTACTCATGTTCTAGAGGCTCCAGAAAGTCATTCAGCCTCAGGAAGATAGGCAGAGTGTGGCTTATTCACCCTTATACGTCTAGGCTCTAGCATGCGATCATTGATCAAAAATAATGAGTGAAAATATTTTTAAGGTGTTATAATTATTTATATTAAAACTTGTTCAAAGGAAAATAAAAGGGTTAAGTTAAATATTTCCAAGAGAAGATAAAGATGTCAAATTTAATGAGACAAAGATGTGGGAAACAATTAAAGATAAAATCAAAAAAGAATAATTACGCAATTTGCTAAGGTTCTGGAGACTTTACTCTTAGATGCCATAGCATTTTACAAATGCAGAACAAGCAAAAATATCTTACTCTCCACTTCCTTCATTGTGTTGGATTATTTTCAGTTAAAAGAAATGTTATTAGAAAATGATATCTAGAAAAGGTATTAGTTTTAATCTTGAGATTAGATAGTAAATAAATGTGCTCTAGATTTGAAAGAAGCATTATTCCTTCATTTGGAGATTCATTTGTTTCAGGGTCAACTCCCTCACTAGATTCCTCCTTCCCATTCTGAAAATGATCCAGGGAAACTCTGCATGCTCTTTCTCTGGACATTCTACAAATAGAACAGAGTAAGATGTTAACGAAAAGAGAAAATTGTTTTCCATTTACTTCGCTTTCAGAAATGCACTTAAAATGGTCTGTGCCAGAGTTGAACTATATAAAATAAAAACAGAAAATGTAACCCCCAAAATAACTCTTTCAAAATGATAACCAACTGTATTATATATTTTCAGAGAATTACTGTTTCTGTAAAAAAACAGAATTTCCATTTTTCCAATCAAGAAGCTGAGTTTCTAAAGCTTCCTGTGGTCTATTTACATTTCCTACGGTAACCTTCTTAAGCAAGAGACCAAGGAAAATATGAAACTTATTATTTTTAAAATTTCATTTCCCTTTTTAAAGGAGCCTCTGTATTTTCCTTACCTCATTAAAACCCCAGAGACAACAATTCCCAAATATGAATAAGTGGTTATTAGCTCTTTATTATAAATATTATTGTTAATTTGCATCTATGTCCCTTATGGCTATGTGTTGTGCATTGAATACTAGCATTATTTTCCCTTTTTCCTGCTTAAGAACAATTAACTGGGAAAGTAGGAGATTGAGGTAAATCTCAATGTTTATGAACTGAAGCTGAAGGATCCTTTAAGAGACTGGTAGCTACTATGAGAAAGATAGCTACATAGGTACTATCTTTGTACCCATGAGTGTAGAAAATCAAGACCTTGTGAGGATTGTATCTATTTATTCATTCTCTTTTGCTGTTATGTCCCATCAAATTGATACTAGTTCTTGTCACCCAATTAGAAAATGGAACAAAATACTACTTGGGCCAGTGGTACCCTCAGAATTGTTCTTTTATTTGAGTCCATTGCTATTGCATTAGTCCATCTTGTTGAGGGTCTTCTTCTGATCTCCTACTTTACCAAATAAGATATCCTTCCATGGACTCATCCCTCCTGATAACACCTTCACTTCTAAAGAATGTTCTGCTTGTTTTTCCTCCCAAACAGATTTGTTTGCACTTCTGAAAGTCTGTTCCAAAGTCATTATTTTTTCATCAACCCTAGGACACTATAGTTTAAAGGTATCAATTCTCTTGTCTTCCTTATTCATTGAGTTTTGCATGCATATTAGGGCAGGGAATAGCATCATGATCTGAGTCAGGTCCTCATTAATCTTTGAAGTGACAACTTTGCCTCTTCACACTTGAAAGATATTGTCTGCAACAGTTTTGTCCAAGGCAATTTACCCAAAGAAATTTTCTCAATGTTACTATGAGCACTGATTATGAATCCAAGTAAAATAAAATTATTGACAGCCTCAAATTTTTCTTCATTTATTGTGATATTGTTCCATATCTCAGTTGTGAGGATTTTTGATTTCTTTATGCTGAAGTGCAATCCATATTGAGTGCTGTAATCTTTTATTTTTATCAGTAAATACATCACATCCTGTTCACTTTCAGTCAATATGGCTATGCCCTCTGCATCTTGCCGATCGTTAATGACTCATCCACCAGCTTTATGCCACATTCTTATTCAAATTTTCAGATTATTTGTTTAATTTATAGGCTGAACAAGTATGGTGAAAGACCGCAATTCTGAAACAAGCCATTCCTCATTTTTTTAAATGGAGTATCTCTTTCTGTGTGTTGATGGCTTCTATTAAACTTTGCTGGTAGAGGGGGAAAGGCAGGATTGTAAATCATAATGTTACAGCCCCATGAGAATTACTCTAAGACTTTAGGTCGTTGTAGAAGAAATGATTAAAGATAGGAACTTTAACTTCCTATCTTCCTCAAATAAATTATTTTGAGTGTTCTAGATTTCCCCACATCCTCTGGGAAGTAACAGAATGGGAACACTTGTGAAACAGAAATTTTAAAATAGTTCTTTCAGCTTTAAAAATGTGCTGGCTTTCCCCATATGTGATGGTATCCTCAGTTCTCATAATCACCTGAAAAATGATGCCTCTAAATTCACAGGTTGACTTGTTATTGTTAATAGAAACCACTTATCCCTTTGGAGATAATATCAAGTTCCATAGGACTTTACTATTCATTTGGCTCACTCCTTTATTCCTTTAGAAGTAAATAGGATTACTTAAATAATAATTATAGCTAAGAAAGTAAGAACCAAGTAAGTACAGTCATCCCTCTTCCTTTTTCTTGAATGCAAGTTTCTTACAAGGAGCTTGAGCTCACACTAATAGCAATGCCTGAGTTTGGTACTCAATATTTGGAATTTCATTTGCCTATAGTTATAAACCACAGCCTCTAATCTGGTATTTCATAGTAATAAAAGTATAATAGTACAAGTATGATGTGCACACACCAACCTCTGCAGTGGTCTTGTCCATGGCCAAATCTTGTCAGCTGCATGTTTTTGTCAAGAAAGATTCATTAGAATACATTCATCTGGGGGCTGAGCCCTGCTGGCGTAGTGGTTGTGTGCGGGACTGTGGCCCACAGGGCTGGTGGTTCAAATCCAGCAGCTGCTCTCCAGGAGCAAGGCTGGGCCTCCCATTGCCACCAGAGGCATGCCCTCCCAAAAAAAGAATACATCCATCCTATTTAGTTATTGATAGGCTATAATGATCCAGGAGAGTGTTCAATTTATAGAACAACATCATGAATATAACATGCAAATACAACTTTGCTGAAGATCACCCAACAATGTTTGCAGCAATACATTGTTTTAAGAGCAGGAAATGTGTATTTCTGAGCTATATCCTCTCATCATACTTATTCAATTTGAATGCTAAACAAAGAATCAAAGAATCTGGATTATTTGAAGAAAGAATGTTGTGTCAGCATTGGAGGCAGGCTTAATGACAACCGACAATACACAGATGACACAATCTTACTTGCCAAAAGTGAGGAGAGCTTGAAGCACTTGCTGAAGGAAATAAAGGATTGTAGCCCTCAGTAAGAATTGCAAGTCAATGTAAAAAAATCAATCAAACAAACAAACAACAACAACAAATGGTAACTTCATCATACGTGCATGAACTATTGACATTTCAAGGATTGCATCTTGCTTGAATTGACAATTCTCCTGGAAGCAGTGGTCAAGAGATCAGATGATGCACTGTGTGGAGTAAATCTGCTATATAATACTTCTTTAAGGTGCACTTGGTCCAATTCATGGTATTTTCAACTGCCTCATATGCATGTGAAAGTTGGACATTGAATAAGGAGACCAAAGGAGAACTGGTGTATTTGAATTACGATTCTGAGGAAGACTATTGAAAATACTATGGACTGCCAAATCTGTCCTGGAAGAAGTACAGCCAGAATGCTCCACAGAGGCAAAGATAGCAAACTAGCTACAATAACTCCATTGTGTTGACTGCTAGGTGACCTTCCCCCCTCACTCCTTCCCCCTCTCCTTCCTTGGAAAGCCCCATGGGTGATTATTCCTGAAATTTACCTTGCTTACCGGAACCAGGATGTGGTTCTGAATGTTAAAATTAATCGTGCTATTCTTGCTTCTGTGATGCTTGCCTGCTTCCTAGGAAAGTCCCTATGGAGTTTTTGCCTTTGGATACATGCTTGTGTCTACTTGAACTGCAGAGGGCATTATCTCGCTCTACAGTCAGATAGCTTAACTAAAGACTCCTCAATGTTTGCTGGGCATGATAATGGTTATCTTTTATTTAAACCGACAACAGTGATGCTTCAGCTCACCTACTTTGGACCTGTTGTCAGGAGAGATCTGGCCTTGGAAAAGAATCTCATTCCTGGCAAATCAGAGGGCAGCGAAACAGAAGCCGGCCCTTAACAAGATGAACAGACACACTGGACACAATAATAGGCTCACACATAAGAATAATTATGAGGATGGTCCTGGGCCTGGCAATCCTTCATCCCCGTGTCTATAAAGTCACTCTGGATAGCATCTGAGCCAACGGCATGGGACAAGGAAAACACAGCTACTGAGTCGTATGATTGCAGTAGAATTCATATAACCCTCAATCTTAAAAATAGTATGAGTCGTTTACCAAAAAGATTGCTCAAACCTACATTAATGAATCAAAGTATCGAATGCCCTCTGTTCTGTTTCTTAAAAAGATCATTAAGAGATTTTTGGCCTTGGAAATAGAGTGACTTATTTTGTGGCCCAAAATAACACATTCAGAAATTGTCATTTGCCTTTGTAGCCACTTTCCCTCCTTCTGTTTGTCATACATTAATCAGACTTATGAATCTAGAAGATCTATACCAAAGTTTTGCCATCAGAAAAGTATAAGACATCATTATACAACAAAATAGCAAAAATGAGTATGTCCACCAAGCCTCAATTTATACAATGGTAAACTTAAATCCTCTTTTAACAAGGACAAACATCTTATCCATAAGTGGCCTTCATTTTGAAAATTATTTTCATATAGAAATTATGACATCCTGAGCACCAGGTAAAGAGATTTCAGAAAGCACTATATAAACATATTTTAACAGCTGACAGAAAAAGTTTTGTTTCTGTTTTCTTTCTCTAGAATGGCAGGGACTCTATTCACCTCAAACTACGCCCACAACCATTGAGTCAATTCCCACTCATCGCAGCACTTCAGCATGGAGTAGAAGTGTTCTTGTGGATTTCCAAGATACCTGTAAATCTTTTGTGCCCGGAGAGCCTCATATGTCAACTTTGAAATACTGGTGGGTTCAAACTGCTGACCTCGTAGGTAGCAGCTCTCTTTGTAACCCATCACATCACCCGGGCTCATAGGCAAACCATAGCTAAAAGAAAATGTGATTTCCTTTTAAATAATGCTTTTTAAAAAAGCTCAAAATTAGAGGATGAGAGATAATGACGGCAGTGTCAGGAATACAGTTGAGATGCAGGGAATCATATTTAAAAAGTGGAAGGAAATTTAAGGGCAAAGTAGCTAAAGTAGAAAAATGAGAATACCCAGAATCTCTAGCAGAGTTGGAACTCTACTAGGTAAAACAACTCTAAGTGGATGTTCAAGTAGGTAATGCTGGAGCAGGAGCAGGGTACTGCAAAGTGGAGTGCTTTCAAACAGTGGGCTCTCAAAAGGACACCACCACCTGACTAAGCCAAATAAAACTCCAAAATGTGCCATCTGGCCAAATCTAGGTGCATTCATAGACATCATTAGGCTTGATGTCACCCAATGAACTCATTCATGGGCCCACCTCCTCAAGCACAATCCCAATGCACAGAATCATACAGAACCCTTAGAAAGGTTTTCAATTATTTTAAATCAGAGAACAATATGTAATTCGTATAATTGTAAAATTCTTCACGGTAATATTTCTTAGACTTTCTGAATACTGGCAACACAGTTGCTTTATCTAATATTCCTTCGACTTCCTAAATACTGAAAACAACATTGTTTAACAAAATAGGGTAAGATCATTCTATAAGAAATTATAGTGTTGATTACATTATTAGTCAGTGAGGGAAAGCCTTTTGTCTTTTCTACTTATTTAATTACAACTTCATCCACAAACAAAAATAAAAACGACAGATGTAGGCTCATATCATTGTAGTTAAAACACCAGAAAATCTGACAAAATCAGTGACTATAAAAACAGGTACAGCAACAATGAAAAGAATACCACATGTGGGAGAGACCCCACACTATCCAGGGCATCATAATCATTAAACAAAGCTCTGATTAGAATGTATTAAAAGACTCAAAACTATAAATTTGAGTTTTAACCTTTTATGTATATTGATGTATGTAAGCTATGCTTACAAAACTGTTTTTGCTATTGAAACTAACCACAGAGGGTTTTTTTTCTCATAAAAGAATAGATTTCTGCTTAAATAGAGGACAACGATTTTAAAGACAGCCATTTTGGTGTCACTCCTTCTGACAGCCTTTTCAGTTCACCCCCTCTGCACACCTCCCCACCCACTCCTGTCCAGTGATGCCACTGCTATTAAAGATAATGTGGTTATGATGCTTACTATGTCCTCAAGAGGAGGCACTATTGGTGTACATCCAGGTTCCACAGCACTCATCTGAGGGATCCTTGTCTGAACCAGTTCAGCAGCCCCATCCAAGCTATTCCATTTGTAAAATCCCAATTCAAATATCCAGGATCCTAACACGTCTCCATACATAGAGAACAAGAGGACACCTGTACCTGATCAGTGCAGGAGGTATGAAATAGCTCAGGGTCAAGGTTGGCCACAGAACTTTGGCAATAAAGATGCTGGGTTTTAAATATTTAATTTCCTTACCATGACACATGAAGTCAAAGACTTCAATTTCAAAATATGTATGGATGAAACGTTTTTGCATTTTCTAACACTTGGTTTCCTCATCTAAAGTGAAGAAATATCAATTCATAGGATTTTTGTCAGGGTTAAATACATAGCTACACATGAAAATGCTTAAAATCATTTGGGGTAGTAAAGATTCAGTGAGACTTTTTTTATGTATTTGTTAAAAATAAAAGGATACAGAAAAACACTGTTAGATAAAAACTCCAATTCAATATAAACCTAAAAAAGGCAAGTGTTTACAAGTTGCCACTGTAGGAGACATTATGTCGAATACAATTTTTCCAATGTTCCCGTTAAACTAAAATGCCCACACACTTAAAAATACAAAAGTGGTGACAGTAGTGTAAATTTAAAAAATAATAAAAGACAATAATAGGCCAAAGTACAGGGGGAATTTCCACCGAATGAATCACCCCTGAGAATGGAATGAAATGCATGTTCTTGGATAACAAAACGTATGCTCCACCCTCTGAATCAGAACTGGTGAGAAGGCCTTAAGGAAGGTAAGACAAACTGCCTCCATCCTGAGGAAGCCCTTTCTTAGAAGCTGTCGTTATTGTAGACAGCGTTTCCCTTCTTGCCCATTTCACTTCCATGCATTCTCATTTCAGTCAGCCAGCCCACCACAGCGGGATGTCATTCCCATCATGCAGGTAACATTCCTGGGTACCATTGCAAGGTGAAGGATGTGCGCAGGAAAGCTGGAAGCCTCTAGAAGGTTTAACTACCTACGCAAAAGTATTATTTAAAAAAGCACAAAGAGAAAACAGACTAAGCAATTTCAGAGCTAAATAATGAGTCTTTGGGGTATTTTACTGTCCAAAGGGACATGGTCAAGTACATTTGAATATAGTTTACTTGTAGGACAAGGCAATCTGAGCAAGAAAAATACCTGCAGATAGTGAGCTGGTGGTTTCAAACCGCCAACCATGAAAATTGCACCCAACGCACAATCATTACACCATGAGGGCTCCTAGAAGACAAGCATTTTCTTCATAGCGAAGACTCCTGTCCTGGAAACATTCTTGACTCAGTAAAACATGGATGCCCAGACCCATGGACATATCTGAGGAATGCAGGCACCTCAGATGCTGAAGAGACCAGTACTTTCTACAGACAACCAATCTAGAACCATTTTTTAAAAATAGCCATGCCTACATTACTATTTCTTATGCCCCACGGAAGACAGAATAAAGTTCTCTTTGTAAAGTGTCCCCTTCCCCCCTCCCCCACCTCAAAAAGAAAAGAAAAGAAAAACACCTGCAGATTCCCAGGGGATGGATGCCTGTTGAGCATCACCCATTGGAAGGGGATGAAAACCACCTGCTATGAGAGCACATCCTGGACCTGAAAGTACCTCTTCCCAATGAGGCACCAACAACTCACGCTGATGCCAACTGACAGCGACTTTACAGGGCAGGATAGAAGTGCGCCTGTGGGTCTCCAAGACTAGAACCCTTGAAAGGAGTAGGGAGCCCCTTCTCTCTTCTGAGGAGCCCCTGATGGTATCAAACTGCTGGTCTTGAGGCTAGCAGCCCAAAACATAACCCAGCGTACTACTAGAGCTTCTCCAATAAGGAATTGTCGTTAGGTGCCATCCACCCGCAGTGACCTCACGCACACCCGAGCAAAGCGTTGTGCTGCCCTGTGCCCTCCTCTCCATCACACCTCTGCCGGAGTCCCTTGAAGCAGCCCTGTGCCAGTCCATTCCATCCATCCACCACTTATCTGTCAACTGTCAGACTGAATCTTGCTAAATCTGTCATGAAGCACAATGTTATCTATGATTGGATTATATCTATCCGCCTCCTAGGAATTCCAATCAATTCAACTATTATATAAATGTCTGCACCAAGCACAAAGGTTAGTGATGAAAAAACTGAGGAGTCTTACCAATGACTTCAGTTTGAAATGGATCAAACATACAATCAAGATACCTTGAAAACTATTGGCGATTGGAATGGAGAAGCTGGAAACCAGGAGGATGAGCAGTCATTGGAAAATATCGGCTTGGAATAAATATGAAGCTGGATATCACAGGACACTGTATTTTTACAGGGGGGAGATGAATCACAATATAGTTTGGATTTGCATTTCTCTGATGGATAATGATCAAGAGCAAATTTTCCTGGGTTTTTTTGGTGAAACAATATAATTTAAAAAACTTTTTACTACATGAATTTCAAAATGCCTGTGGGTTTAAAGGATAACATGTTAATATCTATTGTTATATAACGATACTCCCTCATATTTAGCTGCTTAAGTCAAAATAGTATTATTTTCTCATAATTTGTCTGGGACCCACATCTTAGGTGGATCTCAAGGATCTCAAAGGATACTACAATCAAGGTGTCAGTGGGAGCTGTGATCTCATCTGAACTTCAGCTGAGCATTTTAAAACTCACATTATTAGCAAAACTTAGTTCTTTAGGGATGTACAAGTGAGGGCTCATATTTTTGGTTGGCTCTTGGTCAGAAGCTACTCTCATGTCTACCACACTGCAGTTCTACCATACTGGGGTCCAGCCAGATAGGTATCGCAATCAAAGAGGGATAATCACATAATCATGTCTATATGATTATATTTAGCTATCATGAATACCAGGTTCTATTGGTAAGAAGCAAGCTACAAGTCCCACTCACACTCAGACAGAGGAATGGGGACAGTTGGTGGGGACAATGAAGTGGCATCTCAAGAGTGTGTCAGGCTCGGCCTCCCAGTGATTGGTGTTCTTGCCATATGCTGAACACAATCAACCCAAGGTCACTCAAAATCTCACAGCATTATAGCATCCACTGCAGAATCAGTCTAAATTGGTTACAGAAGTGGATGAGATTTCTGGTATACAATTTCCCTTGATCTGTGCATCTGGAAAATGAAAGAGGCAAAATATCTGCAGTGATGGGCTATTGTTTTCTATTGCTTTTCTTTCAATAGGAATGGAGATTAATTGGTTGACAGGGAACATAGAATATAAAAGAAGAAAGAAATCTAATTCCGGAGAACTGAGCAGAAACTGGGCCTCAAAAAAATTTTGGATTTGAATCATGATATTGGCAAGGAATGTTGGATATAACATAGACTGACAGAAGAATGAACAGATTTGTCTTGGAGAAAATATAGCCAGAATGTATGAAGGATGGCTAGACTTTGTCTCATATACTTTTACCATTCAATCAAGAGAGATCAGTGCCTGGAAAAGTGGAAGTTCAAGTATAAAGGAAAATCCTCAACGGATGGACTGACAGAGTGTCTGAAGGGATCACAAATAAGTATGCCGTAAAGAAGGTGCAGGAATGCAGTGTTTAGTTCTCTGGACACAGAATTTCTATAAGTTGGAACTAACTCAACAGCACTTAACAACAAAGGTGGCACAGCAAAGAGCATCAAAACCTGCTTATGCCTTTTGAGTTTATGCCAGTCCAGTCTCTTCAGAAGCATGGAACTGTTCTCTTCAGGGATTGATGGGGGGCAGGAAATAATGGTGTGAGAAATATTCAAGAAAGACACAGGTCAAGGAAGATTTGCTAGATCTCCTAGATACCTGAAGAGCTGTTTCTCTTTCTAAATCAGAACGCTCTAATCTTCAAAATCATAGGAATACTGGGGCCCCAGGATTTTCTCTAGTTACCTCAGCTAATGTCTGATAGCTTACGTGTGGGCACATTAATAATCCAGCGGAGGATAAAGTACACATGTACATCTCCACATGTACATCTGCTACTGTTTATTAAACTCTGAATGTTTGTTCTGAGTCCTAAGTATAAACTAAGTCACAAACAAATAAAGGTAAATAACAACACACAGAAGAGCCAGAAGTTGAAAGCAAGAATATCAAGTAAAATACCCAGACTAAGAAAGCCCTAATGGGGCACAATGGCTGAGACAAATGATAGTAACCAAATTACTAACAATAATAATATAAGCACATAATTAGATCTCATTATAGGATAAAAGTTCATATTGTTAATGTATAAACTGCCGGTGGGATGAATTAAAATTTGGATGGTCTTGGAGCAAATAGGCAAGTGAATGGGTTTGAAGAAATCAAATCTGTAAGTGGTAAAATCTCTAAAAAATGAAGAGACAATTTGTCCTGGTTCTGAGGACCTTCAATCAGCATATTGAAATCTTCCCTCAAAATCAGGTTACTTCTAAAACAAAGCAAAGCGCACTGTGCTTGAGCCTGTTCTGACTCATCGTGCCCCTCTAGAACATATCAGAACAGTTGCTGTGGGTTTATGCTACTGTAACTTGCTTACGTTAATGAAAAACCTCACCTTTCTCCCATGTACTTTTAAATACATAATTCTGCAACTATGAGTAAATATATAGGTCGCCAGCAGCCTGAGCAGGCATGAGATGGAGAATGGGAATATACCTATGTATTTATATAGGTCTGACAGGGAATATTTGTGTATGGGTATTTACCTTTGCTCTGTCGTGAGGTTCAAATAATTAAACAACTGGACTGCTACCCTAGCAATCATTTTAAATATAAAAAAGATTTACCCAGAGGTATTCTATTGTTTTGTACAGTTAATACTTAAATAGGTACATGTATCTGTAAAGGTACACAAACTATAGTATGACATACCATCTATATTTGAATATAAGCTGACTAAAATATCAGCCACAGCACTTAAATTCAACACAAAAAATGCATTAAAGTATGCCAAAAAATTCAGCTCATACACAAGTATATACAGTAAGAAGGGGCATTAAAATATTAATGAAAAAAATTAAAAACCACCTGACCAATAAACCTGCTATTTAAGATATTTCCATATTGCTTCTTGATTGGCATCCCCATTTGCAATATTCTTCGCTTTTATCCAAGCATCATCAGCGGTGAGATTTATCCTTCATATTTTTACTGTAGGGAGTATCTCATTCCTTTAGAGGTAGACCCATTAAAAAACAGTCATTGTGCTTGCTATATTAGAAACAGGCAAACTTCTCTTCTCCGAACATATGATGGTTATCTTTCAAAAACCTCATTGATTCTTAAGTTACATCAACTGTTCTGACAATACTTTTACTAATTTAAACACTTTCAGGAATTGTGTAATTCACCCCTAATATCTGAGGCATAACACACAGCTGAAAGCATGACAGTTTGTCACCCTCTGGCTCTTTGACACTCTTTCTCTTTACCTTATATCTTTGTTCTAAAGTAACTAAAGCAAGGGAATCCCAACATAATGTTTCACCAAAAGTACAATGGGGTTCATAAACTGACACTGGGGGTCTAGGTGGAGGGAGGATGTTTGACAGGGATGCTGGCAATAAGTATGTAGGGGTGGCCTGCATGCAATTGATATATGTGTGGATTGCGATGGGAGTTATATGAGCCCCCAATAAAATGTTTCATTAAAAAATGGGGAGAGGGGGAGAGAGAAACTTATACCAGGGCTCAAGTGGAAAATGTTTGGAAATGAATATGACAGTATGTGTCCAAATATGCTTGATACAAATGATGTGCTGAATGTTATGAAAGCTGTAAGAGTCCCTAATAAAATAATTGAGGAAAATGTATAAATAAATATAAAAAGCATAGTTCTGTCTAATTTTATACCTCTGAACTGAAAGAAAGTTACTATGGGTACTTAGAATGCTCTGTTGTGCAGAGACACTTTTAAAAAAATGTAAGGCATGTAAATTTGTGATTTCCATATTGGGTGATTGGGAAAAGAATTGGAGAAATAACCCTGATTACAAGTAGCATGTTAACAACCACTTCACCGAACTCAACAAAAAATTAGATATTTTTTCTGCCAAACCAGTTTGAACTGGCTGAATTCCACCATTACTTTTGCTACAAATAAATTCATGAATATGGTGGGTCATACAAAGGAAAATGTTATGAAAACCTTAGACATAACCAAATATCTTGCAAGAATAAGTTGCTGGGGTTAGAGGTTTATGATCATACCTTAAAGGGACATCAAGTCAATTGGCGTAACAGTCCACACAAACAATATCCTACATTCTTACTTGGTGAGTAGTGATTGAAGTGTTGAAAGTTTTTGTGTGGTCATCAAATATGCAACTTTCCAAAGGGAAAAATCATGATGAAAATTGAAGACCCATGGAAACAATTAAACCTACGGATTAATGGACCACACAAGCGCCAGTCTCTATTGTTCTTGAGACCAGAAGACCTAGATGGTACCCAGCTACCACTATCAAGTATTAGAAGGCCCTAGATACAGTATGACAAAAATGTGGTATGAAACTGAAAATAATAATAATAAAAAAAACCCAGTCTTACTGGTTGAACAAAGACTGATGGAAACCATGACTCTTAGTCATCCTTCCAGTCTGGAAATATATTCACTCCCATGTCTCCATTTTCAGCCAACCAACAGACAGACCCTTTAGCAGGAACACTGCTGGGAAAGTGTGATAGTTAGATAATTTTATGTCAACTAAAGATGTATGAAAGTATAGGGATGAAATTCAATCTGTCAATCAGGTCACAAACTGTTGGTATTTCTTTGGAGGGACCTCATGAGGGGGACCCAAGGAATCTTTTTCTCTCTTCCCCTCCACCTTCCTGCTTGATGGTTACCCTAAGATATGCCAGAGTGCTGCCAGATTTCCCTTGACTTTGGATCCACACAACTCTGCACCCTCCAGCCTGTAATATTCTTGTATTCATCATCATAGCATGTGGGAGTTGAAGAGGGACTTATGGACTAGTATCAGATTTATGTACATGACCTGGATTGGCCTGGGACACTTTCTTGATATATAATTACTTCATGATATAAAGGTTTCTTTTCTTTTTTGGCTGAGTACAGTGTACTTTATTATAGTACCTGACAAGGTCGGGCTCTCAAAGCCCCTCCCCTTCTTTCAGGCGATCTGGATGGAAACTCAAGTTGATGGGCTATTCTTAGTGTGTTTGGGAATTGAGTGGGGGATTCTCTTCCTCTCTTCTTGTAGTGCTGTTGCTGGAGCTGGTGGTTCAGGAGAGCTCCTAATCCTTGGAGGCCATGTTGACCATAACTATGGCCCTACGACTCTGGTGCTATAGCCAAATTCATTGTTATACCAAGAAATGAGCTTACCAAACTGGTCTTTTAGGGTAATGCTAGACCCCCCACCAAAGGTGGAAGAATGGGTGTCACTGCTGAAGTCACAAGAGACAACTTAATCCTCCATATAGTTCAGGATGTCCTTTAGGGAACCATCTGATGCCTACTACACCAGCTTCTTGATTTCATCATATGTTGACACTTTCTGCAGAAAGCAGGTGACATCCATAACTGATATATTGAGGTGGGGACACGGAAGGCAATGCCAATGAGTTTCCCAGTCAGTTCTGGGAAAACCTTGCCCATAGGCCTGGCAGTACCAGCAAATGTGGGAATGATATTTTTGAACAGCTCTACGGTTGTCTCGCAAGATTTTCCCAGTCTTCTAGGTGAGAGTGATGACATGGACTAAGGGCATGATTGTATCCATGATGCCAAAGTTGTCATGCATGATATTGGCCAGGGGGACCTAGCAGTTGGTGGTGCAGGAGGCATTAATGACAATCTTGAGAAACTGTCATACTTCTTGTGGCTCACACGCATCACAGACGTGGGGGCATCAGCAGAAGGGGTTGAGATGATCACCCTTTTGGCACTGCCCTTCAAGTGCACCCCAACCTTCTCTAGAGTTGTCAAGACACCAGTGGACTCTACGACCTACTCAGCACCAGCCCTACCCTACTTGATGTTGGTGGGATCTTAATTGTGGAAGATGGAGTAGAACTTCCTATTATGATAGCTTTTTCATTCTCAGATTTGACAGTGCCATTGAACTTGCCATGAGCGGAATCATACTGCATCATGTGGCCCAGGAAAGCAAAAAGGTCATTGATGGCAATAATGTCCACTTTGCCAAAGTGGAAAGTAGCCCTGGGGACCAGAAGCCCTATGTGGCCAGATCCGTTTACTCCAACCTTCACCATGGAGTCTCCTGGATGCGACTGGGACTACATGGGAATGGGAACAGGCTATTTTTCAAAACTTATTTCTCTTTTGTGCCCTATTTCCTGCCTGTCACATGAGGAAGGGCTGAGAGCTGAATCTCTTTTTTATACATATATGATTTATTTCTCTAGTAGACCCAGTCTAACAGAGGAAGTATGCTCACCTTAAAATATTAAGTAATTATTGATAAAATAGGTAAAGTTCAAAAGGGTCAGGATCGAAGGAGAAATAGAAGCAGGAAGCATAAGGAGTAAGAACAGAGTTTTGTGGTGATAGAAGTCAGTGAGTTGAGATGTGTGTGCATTGCTAAAAGGAAAATTGAATTATGTTAACAACTCAGTTCACAATAAAAAGAAAAAAATCAAGATATTGTAATCTGATATTTATATAATACTGACTAATTAGGTGACCATTTTAAATTTTATAGGAATAGCAAGGCAATCATTAATAGAATTTAGAAGGATAATACAAATTCTAAATTAATAATGAAACACAAACTCACTTCCATTGAGTATTAATAATTAATAAAAAACAAACTCACTGCCCTCACATCCATGCTGACTCATAGAAACCCCTGTGGGTTTCTGGGACTGTAATTGCTTACAGGACTAGACAGCCTTCCTCCGATGGAGCCACTATTCAGATCGCAGCTGAGTGAATAACCACAGAAGGACCAGTGCTCCTAAGTTCCACATTAATAATAGGAAAATATAAATTAATAAAAACTCTAACTGCAGAAAAATAAAGAGAAAGGGGAGGAAATCTAAGCTATTAAAATTAAGATAAAGTTGGGGCTGAGCCCCGGTGGCGTAGTGGTTGTGCACGGGACTGCGGCCCACTGGGATGGAGATTCAATTCCGGCTCCCAGGAGCAAAGGCTGGGCCTCCTCCTCTCACCACCTGAGGACAGTGATGCCTAAAAAAAAAAAAAAAATTAAGATAAAGTGACAAAATGACAGTGGACTTTGGGAATAAATAAATATCCCAATGATCTGAATCCCCTATTATTTAAAATCGGAGATAGTCATACTATAACAAAGAAACAAGGCTACTTATGTATATATCTCTAACATCTCAATGATGAAAAAATAGCCAAGGATGACAACAAAGAAAGTCGGTGGCTATTCTTGATGTGCATCTGCCAGGAATCAAGTGCCACTCTCCTTCACAGAAGGCAGGAATTCTACTATTGAACCACCATCACTCTCTCCACAAAGGGAGGAGCTCTTTTTACCTAGTCCCTGACGTGCAGCATTCCAATGAAGTCCAATACAGAGTTAAGAAGACTGAACTCGCTTGAGTTTTCTCAAAAGAACTTCTACTGGTAAAAGGATTACCCTCATGCACTTGGGAAATACTGAACAACTCTCTGGGAAGATTCCAGCTAGAGGGGATGAGTCCTTGTGAGACTGTCTCTAAATGCCCCCCTTCTCTCTAGGTTATTCGTAGGAACTAACCAAGCCCTCATAGGGTGTCCCGTGCACGCTCCTGGTGACAAACTCCTGGGGCACAGCAGGGAATGTAGAAGCTCACCCTTTCACATTTCCCAACTCTGTTCTTTAATTGGGAGCACTTGTTGGCCAGTTGGTGACGCCTGGGTTTCTAACTGAGAGATCAGCTGTTCAAACGCCCCAGCAGATCTTCAGGGTTTCCGTTCCCATGAATACGCACAGCCTAAGAAACACAAGGAAGCAGATAGAGTCTCGGAAAGGGTCGCTATGATTTGGATTCAACTCCATGGCAGGTATTTGGGGGATGATTTAATTCCATTCAAAGTTTTTAGAAAGGAAATAGGGCACGAAAGAGAAATAAGGTTTTGAAAAACAGACAACCTTAGTCATTCTTGGCATCTGGTATGAATGTGTATTTTCAAGTCCCAGAGCTATTAGCTGGAAAGATATATATTTTAAAATGATAGGGTTTAGATGACCATGCACAGAGCTGGGAGGAGGAGAATGAAGAAAAAGCCAACGGAAGGCAAGAGAAATGAACCGAGAGAAGAACTCATACATCTCATGGAAGCCACATGTAAGAAAACTTTGTAAAGGAGTTATAAACCATGCTAGAGACTGTCGGAAGTTTTGAGAATGAAAACTGCTAATGGTGTGATCTTTCTGACCACAGTTGACGTTAGGTCCCTGCATCTGGAAAGACCAGAGACCCTGTGAGGCTTGGGATTCCACTGTATTTGTACTGGATAAAGACAAACAGATATACCTTCTTGGAGTTAGGTATTCAATATTTTATATTTATAGCAATCACTGAAATGTCCCCTCACATGTACTAGTGGTGGGTAAGACTTGTGCCAATGTCTACAGGCCTCGGGTACTGAAGGGTTCAGCTGAGGAGAAACATTTCGACATCTCTGAAACAACAGACTTGACAATTGAATATGTGTCCTGTAATCAATGCTACTCAGGCACATTTTAAAACCTCTCTGTCAGCATTTTCTCACTGAGTCCACCCCATCTGAAAAGCTCTTTTCTTCTCTCTAATACAAGCTTCCAGATACGTCTTATGTTATCACTATTAAGTTTTTCATTTATTTTTTCACACCTACCTCCACAGAAGAAAGTATTCCCTTTTATCTGCTTGTCTGAATTTCCTGAGAATCTTTCTGGACTTCAAAAGCCTTTAGAAAGATGCTTTTGTAACATAGTCTAAAACCCGACCTGACCATCCGTAGGAGAAGCATCATGTTGAAATGTGCCTTGAGCATTCATTTAGCTGAATAGTTTTTCTTGCGTATATTTGTAAAAAAAAAAAAAAAAAAAAAAAGAAAGAAAGGCTTATTGGTTTGAGTTAAAAGAAATACCTCAAACATAAAACTTGAACTATAATTAATAGTTACAGATATGATTGTGTGAACACTCACAAAAACATTACCACAGATGTGACCCTTAAACAAGTGAGTTTTTGTTTTTTGCATACACATCCTCAACAATGCAATTTTATGATTCTCTTTCAGAGTAGCTTTGCAGGAATAGCATAGGGCTCAATCCATTTTTAACAACTCCATATGGAAGCCAGTCAATACTATCTGTGGAAAGATCACGTTAGGATGTCCCTAGCACGTACCTCAGTTGACGACGGAGCCCTGGGGACCCAGTAGGCTGTAGGTGGGGTTGCTAACCAGGAAGGCAGCGGAGTGACTCAATCCTTTGCTCCACAGGAGAGAGGGGAGGTTTCTCCTCCCATAAAGGTTTACCTTCTGCACAGCCCAAAGGGACTCTTCTACTGTCTTAGAGTTTTGCTATGAATCCGAATGGACTTCATTTCAGAGTTTGCTTGCTTTAACCAAATTAATGTGTGCTGGCTATGATTGCTGTCTTACACATACACACAATAAATCCAGCGTGTACCCTTTCATGACATAACTCTGAGTTGGATACAGGAAATTAAAATGACAGGATCTTCTCCCTGCCCCAAATTACACTGAAAAGATACTGTTTTGACAATACTCTGAATTGTGTCAGAAAGGAAGTTCTCAATGGTTACGATACATTATTTCTCAAAACATATTTTTCTTTTCAAACCCACTGCCATTGAGTAGATTTCAGCTCATAATGACATGCTGGGGCAGAGTAGAATGGCATCAGTGGGTTTCTGAGATTAACTCTTGATTGGAGTAGAGAGGTTCGTATTTCTCCCTCTGAGCAGCGAGCAGTTTCAAACTGATGACCCTACCTAAAGGTACCAGCCCAACATGTAGGCATTATGCCACTAGGGCTCTTACTACTTAATCAATTAATTTTAAAATGTATAATGTACTCAAATGTGTAAAAAGTTGAAAGGATTTGAAAGATAAAACTTTATATCAGTAAAAAGTGGATTGTGGCCCTCTCTCACTCCCCCTCCACACACCCCAGACCACTCCATAGTGCCAAGAGGGTGCTTCTGTTCAGTTTACTGTAATGCCTGAAACTTCTTCTCTCCTTTATAAAACCCATTTGGATCACAAATACACAGAGTGGATTGTAGAAAGGCATTCTGTACCTGACATTTTGATCTCATTTTATAGCTAGTTGCTACTTTCCTTAATTTATGGTCTCTCCATTAAATCTCTTTTTGTAAAAGCCAGCACATGTGTATAACTACATGTATGCATATATGCTTTGCTTTCTTATGTATATGGTAGAATACTATATTATTTTTTGCCTTTATTTTCCCCTTAATACATTCTGAGAATTATTTTATTTTAGCTCTTAGAAATCTGTATTCTGCTCTTTGTATGACAGCCAGATACTATTGTGTAGATGTGCCACATTTAATCAACCAACGTTCTACACTTGGGCATTTAAATTGTTTACAATATTAGCTGTGTGTGTGTGTTTGGAGGTAGTTCTTGAGGGCCAATGTCTAAAAGCAGATAATTAGATCAAAAAGTAAATGTAGATATAACTTTCTAGATGCTATAAAATTAAACTCCATCTAGAAAAGATACTTATAAAGCAAATAAACAAGTCAATAAAGGAGAATTAATATCAAGCAGTCTCTACATATAACTTCTAGTTTTCAGGAAATAGAAAAATCAGAGATATATAAAGAATATCCAGGGATGCAATTAAAATAATCCAAAATACAGCAAACTCTTCTGAATACATAATATGATTTCTCTAGTAAATTAAGCAAACTTAAAAGGTGAGTCATTCCTTGGGCAAACCATATGGATTACAAGAGACTTTGGAAATTTATCACTAAATTTAAGATGAAACCTTGTTTAGATCTTGAGTCTAGCAGAATGACCAAAGCCAGTCACATATATACACACATAGAGATAGTACGTATGCCAATCCACACCTACATCTCTCTGTTGTGTTTTGTTTCCTGGTGCTTCTATTAGAAATAGCTACTATACACAATACTGAAGCATGCAGTGTGCTGATGTCATAATTTTCAGCTACTCGGTGCTATGATTTATAAAGATGCTGTGGCAATCACCTAATCTGGTGTCAATTTAAGGATTAAGAGTGCGGGGGTGGAGGCGAGCCTGTCCATCTAGAAGTAGCCAATGAGACCTCTGTGTGGGCATGGCCTTCTCATGAGAATTCTGGGAAATGTGGTAATTCCTTCTTGGAGGCAGGAGACTATCTCTCTCAGTTCATTCCCTTGAAGACACTCGACTGACAAATTTGGCTCCCTGCAAGACATCCCTGAAGAGGAGCCACATGGACCTACCTTGATCTGACCAAAAACCTGAACCTAGAGAAGCCATGTGGAGACTCCTGCCACCATTGGTATTCTTACAGCACCACTGGACTCGTAGACTTTCTACCCACTGGCTTGTGATCAATCTGCATTTGGCATCATTGCATGTGTTTCATGAGTCTGAAGGATTTTGAAGATTGCTGCTGGACATATGGGCTAATAATGAACTATGGACTTAATCTGGATTGGGCTGGGATTTTTTCTTAATGTACAATTACCCTTTATATAAAACTCTTTCTCTCTTAGATATACGCATGTGTGCTTATGGATTTGTTTCTCTAGTCTACCCAGACTAACACAGATACTAATAGTAAAAACCAAAGCCAAGACGAACCCATAATCACTGAATTGATGTTGACTCAGTGACCCTGTGGAGAATGATCCAACCTGTTCATTTTTTTTTTCACTTTCTGACCAGAGTCTGCCTTTATATCTAGTTCACATTAGTTGATTAAGTTGCACTTTCAGTATTTAATTGCGGGGTGATCATTATATGTAATTTCATATATGGAGATACACTGAGAAACACTGGAAAACCAATGTCCCTTAAAGGGGGCATGCAGTAGGTAAGCTATCAAGAGACAAACCACACATAGAATGTATAACTTGTTAAAAATTGCTATGAAAGAAATGAAGTGCTCCTCCTTTTTTCACTCCCACCCTCGTGAACCCTGGACAAATTATAAACTACTTTCATTTTCTTATCTCACACTGCCCGTTGTCTTCCTTCACCCATATTTCTGCTGTTTGTTCCCCTGGGGTGCAGGGTGATGGTTACACATATCATTGGTGTCAGCTCTGATACCAAGGGCTCAAGCAGAAAGAAAATGTTTTGAAAATGATGACAGCAACTTATGTTCATATGTGCTTGATATACGGATTGTGATAAGAGCTGTAAGAGCCTCCAATAAAATGATTGATTTTTTTTAATTAAATCACTTTATTGGGGGCTCGTGCATCATTTTTCACAATACATAAATAAACATACTGTGCCAAGCACCTTCACATGTCCGCTGCTATTATCGTTCTCCAATCATCCGCCTTTTCCCTTGGGCCCCTAGTATCGGTTTTTTCATCCCTTCCTCTCTTCTCCTGCTCTCTCCTCCTCACGAATCCTCAATACCTTATACATTATTATTGTTCTGTCATATCTTTCACTGCCCGACCTCTCCCCCAACCCACTCCTTTGATGACCGTCCTTCAAATAGGAGCTTATGTGTATATCCTTGCAGTTGGTTCTGTCTCCCCACCACACCTTCTCTCCACCCTTCCAGCAACTCCAATCTCACCACTGGCCCAAAGGGGCTCATCCATCTTGGTTTCCCCATATCTCCAGCTCCCCTCTCTACTAGTGTACCTTCTCCAGTCCAAACTGGATTTGTAAGGTAGAGTTGGGACCATGATGGTTGGGCGGGGGGGGGAGGAGGAAGGCTTCAGAAACTCAAGGAAACTTGTATGCATCATCACTGCCTGGCTGCACCTTGGCTGGCCTGTCTCCTCCCTGTGACTCCCCTGTATGGGGGGGACCAATTACCCACCAGTGGGCCTTCGGTCCCCACTGTGCTCTCCCCCTCATTCGTAATGATGTGATTCTTGTTCTTTGATGCTCAATACGTGCTCCCTTCAGTCCCTCTTGATCACATATGCTGGTGTGCTTCTTCCATGTGGACTTTGCTGTTTCTGTGCTGAATGGCGACTCAATTATCTTCAAGTCTTTGAGACTCCAGACATTCAATTATTTGGCAGCTGGGCAGCCTTGTTTCTTCTACTCTGTTTGCCTCTGTATCCATTTGTCTTCAGCGATCGTATCGGGAGTCAATTGGTCCATTGATTTTGATTTTTGTTCTTTGATGTCCAATACCTGATTGTTTCAGCACCTCATGATCTCACAGGCAAGTGAGGTTCTTTTATGGTGGGTTTTGTTGCTTTTGAGCTAGATGGCTACTCGTTTATGCTCAAGTCTTTATGCCCAGCCATCAAAGGATACATCTATGGGGTCTTAAAAGCCTGAAGATAAACAATAGACTATTTACTTGAGAAGAGATCACACCCACACAGAACAAGCACAACAGCCAGTGTGGCCACACGGTGGTGAAAGGTCTAGGCAATAGACATCAAATGGGGGGAAGAAATAAACGCATATCACTGTGTGCACACATCCCCAAGGTGCCCCCTGAGGACATGTGGGAGCGTGAGCAAGAGTGGTGATGAAAGCTGATGGTGCCCAGCTATCAAAAGGTATAGAAACCTGTTCATTTTTAAAGGGGCAGATAGCCTCTCAATTTCCTCAATCAGAACAACTGATGGATTTGACCATGAAACTTATGGTTAGTTCCCCAATACTTCCCTGACAATGCCACCACATCTTGATACTGATAATAAAAGGCAATGATAATTAAAATGGTGTGGAAATAAGTTATTTGAATTATCAGAATCTATTTAGAATGTAGTCATTAGAAGAGCATAGCTCTCTAAGTTGGGGGACCACATAGATATCAAATTAAAACTTTATATGACAATAGGTAAAGATGACATATTATAACTATACCACTAATTAAGATATTGCATATGTTAGCTATAGATCTAGTGTATAATTTGGGGGAATTTGAACTAATTAAATATGTGATGATATTTAGAAATAATTGTTAACATTTCAAAGGGTGATACTGTTATTTTACTTGTATCATTTAAAGCCTCCTTATTTTTAGCACTACATTCTGAAATAGGCACATTTGAGGATAAAATTATATCATCTCAGAGGATTCTTTCAAAGAAATGAAAGGGTGATGTGAGCAGTAACTAATATGTAATTATCAGAAGACTGTCCAGAACAACATTCCTTATCCTCACCTTACATGTGCCTCTGTTTCTGGGATTCTTTGCTGTATGTAGCTCTCTTCTTTCCCTGCCTTGCAAACTCCGACTTCCCTTGAAGATACAACTCAAAGAATATTTCCTCCACAGTAGGTCTCTTATTCTACAAAGCAAGGGCTAGCAGACATCTTGATTATGTCCCCTTGGACCCCTATAAATCCTTTCAACCGATCTCTTTTGCTCTGCAACAGTCACAGTACTGTTTCTGCACCTGAGACTCTCTTTGGGGGATTTCTTGTACCTAGAGAGTGCTAGGCAGCCCATTGTTCGTAACCTTTGTCTACAGCCAGGACTTTCTCAAAGGCATTCTTTCTTGACACTCCAGAGCTTCTTTACAACCCTGGTGATGTAAACACTATGCTCAACTACTAACCAAAATGCTGCTGAATTTTAACCCATCAGGAGTTCCACGGGAGGCCAGGAAATCTCCTTCCCTAAAAGACCACAGCCACAAGCACTTGCTAGAGCAAGCCTGCTCCGCCTCACGTGGGGTAGTCAGGAGTCGGAATGCATCGAACAGCAATGGATCTGTTTGTTTGGGGTTTTCAAAGAGCTTCTCTCTGCTTTCAAATGAAATCTGGAACTCTGCCTGAAATTATACCTTTTCTTGGCTTCTCCTCCTTCCTTTTCCTACTCTGCCCCCTCTTTTGTCAAATTCTCCTAGGAGCACTTTCAAAATAAATCACTGGCATACAAATTCACCCTGCCTAATGGGTACAGGGTTTCTTTATAATAGCATGATGAAATAAATTATACTGGAACTAGGTAGAAGTGGTGTTTGTACAACTTTGTTAATGTAACCAATGCCATGGAATTGTTCACTTTAAAAATAATTACTTTGATGTTATATGAATTTCATTTTAATAAGCAAATGTCTGGGGAGAGGAAAGAGAATGAAAAGGTAGGCAGCATAAAGTTTGTCTTTATTTTACCCCAAGAGCAATCTGCTGGCCTTTCCATTTAATACTAAGTATGATTTGAGTGCAAGAAAACCATAAAAACCAAAAATTGGACAACTGGTACCAGAAGTGATGCAGAAAGGTTATTTAAACTGATAAATGCAGGAACTACTCAAGAAAATAAGAGTGCAATAGAGGGTCCCCTGCCTCTTTGCTAACTTTCAAAGACGAGTCTCCTCACCAGTCACAATATGCCATCAAGTTTTCTCTTACTATCTTGCCAAAGACAGGAAATCTTTATAACATTTCCTTGTACATACAGGTTCTACTATTTATTGTCAAAGTTTTGAGAAAATACACACTTTCTATTTCATTGATATGTTTTTCTCTCTGCGAATGTTATTCGTGTATTTTGGGTTGACAGTTCTATTTTTCTATTAAGATAAATTGAAATCATTTCTTCATTTAGTTGTTTTGGATTTCATGACAGGGCTTTTAGGGACTTATTAGTCATTATATGTGGCACAGGTATACCAATTTATCTCTCCCATTAGACTATAAACTCCAGTCTGACTCAGAGTTAGCACCTAGTAAGATTTGTTCAATAAAATAAAGTAAAAAATAAAAATAAAGTAAAATTAAAGTAAATACCAAATTACCTAAAACCCCATGGCACAACCTAAGCACTGTAATTTTGGAAATGATTAGAGGCCTAAGACTAAAGGCAAAAGGGATAGTGCATAGTGTTGCTCTGAAGTTTGTGATGTTGTTTCCCATGGGGACATGTTGGATTGTTTTTAACTATTTCAGAAACCACTACATCTGTATACTGGAATTGAACCATTAAATAAACATGTGGCTGTGATGTGACACATGCTTACCTGCACTTGCTCACTTTTTTACATCTGCAGGAGCAGATATTATTTAGACAGTTTGTCAATCCAAACATGACAGGAAACACATACTATATACAAACAGACCTTTGAAAAGGGTTTAGCAAAGGGATTCCTCATGGCAGTAAGGTGGGAGCTGAGAAAATGGATAAGGGAAGGAGACACACCAAGAGTCTAGTGGCTGGGAAAGCACCAGCGGGGCTCCTGTAAGTGGGAGAAGAACACAACCACTGCCAGTATCTTGCCAGAAAGGGAGCGGCTGCAGAGGACATACTCTGGACTCTATTGCTCTCCAGCCTGTTTCTACTGACTCTCCTTGACTGAACCCAGGGGAAAGCCAAAAAGGGGAGACACCAGTAGAGAGACTTCAGATAGGTCAGTCCCTGGCCCCAGAGGAGGGTGGAATAGGAGTTTGCCAGTGGGACAGACAGAGAAATGAAACACAATGAGTAATTGAATACAAAAAAATAAGCTGAGAATACCAAAGATAACTTCCATTTGTTTCATAAATTTACCAATTTCTTTCCTTACCACGCTGGATTAAAAATAAAATCTTTAGCCAAGAGGTCTTGTATTCAGTAGTTAGAAGTTAACAGGAATGGTCCTGAAATAGTTAACTATATAATTCTGTGATATAAAATATTAAATGAACCTTCTGTTCACCCCTGTTTCCACTGACGAGCTCTGAATGCCATTTTTCATTTTCATCCCATGAGGTTTTAATAAAAAGATAAATACCTTCCACGACCTTGACAAACAGCACACAGTCTGAGCTTTTATGCAAAGGTTTAAAACCTACATTAACTTTTTACGTGACATACAGGGCTGACTAAACCAGTTTCTTTTTACCATTTTCTTTGTGCCCAGGGGTGGGGTGCAATGGGGGTCGGGGATTGGGGGTTAACTCTTTGAACTGATCTCTTTTGGTAATGATTGGAGACCTTGATGGGGTTTCTAATATATCCAAAATGTTCCACATGTCTAAGCTTGGTCTCAAAAGAGTTGATGTTGAAATTTATTGAGCATTTAAACCGAACCATCATTTGTTGTGTTGTTGTTGTTGCTGTTGTTTTCAATGATTTTATTGGGGGCTCTTACAGGTCTTACAACATTCAATACATCATTTGTATCAAGCATATTTGTACACATATTACCATATTCATTTCCAAATATTTTCCACTTGAACCCTTGGTATAAGCTCCTCCTTCCCCCCCTCTCTTTTTTTAATGAATCATTTTGTTGGGGATTCATAAAACTCCCATCACAATCCATACATACATCAATTGTATGCAGGCCACATTTGCACACTTATAGCCATCATAACCCTCAAAGCATCCTCCTCCACTTAGGCTCCCAGTATCAGCTCCCTATATTTCCCTTCCTTCCCCTTCCTCCCCTTAGTTATTTACAAAATTATTATTATTTTTTCATACTGTATACTATCAAATGTGCCTTCACTCACTTCCCTGTTGGCCGTGTCCCAGAGAGGAGACTACATGTAGATTCCTGAAGTTGGTTTTCCTTTCTACTCCACCATCGCTTTACCCTCCTGGCATCACCACTCCCACCACTAGTCCTGGGGGATCATCTCTCCTAAATTTCCCATGTTTCCAACCCCACTGTACATCCCCTGGTCCAGCCACACCCGCATACCACCACTTGTTTTTAACTAGAGCTGCTTTAATTTTTATTCACTTGATCTTTAAGCACCAAACTCCAGTGATAATTTGAATTTTCAAAAGTAAAAATTGTTCTGTGTATGGTATGCATGACTTTAGGGTTTTCTCTTACAGTAACCAGCCTAGCCCTTCTGAAAAATGAGAAGAAAATATATCTATTACTAGTGTAAATCACTCTCCTTCTCTTGTCACTTGAAATATTTTGTTGCCTATTAAAGATCTACCTTCCAGAAGTGTCTACATGTTGTCTTATATTTGTTAGTCAGTCTAAATTAAAATGGCAATAGTCATGTACAATAAGCAGATAGGTGGATCATCGCACTCGCAAGGGATATTTTCCCCTAAAGTATAATTTTGCTGCAACATCTTCTTACAAAAGAAAGCAAATGCACTTGGTATCCACTTGCTCAGTGAATCTTCATCCTTAATATATTTTTAAAGACTGTAATTTTGACTGTTGGATTATTTGGTAGCTATCAAATCATCTTACTTGTATAAAAAATATGGGACCCCTGGAGGCGGCAGTCAGATGGTGATATGTAGAGAGGGAAGCGGGAACTAATGCACCCAAGGAGAGAGTATTTTTTATATCTCCACAGGAAAAGAGGGACCGAACTTAAATCTGGTGTTCCCGGATGTGATGCTCCATGACACAATGGAGCAGAGAACCAGTGGAGAGGTCTGAGAGCACAACTCCCATCTCGACTACAAGGGCAGCCGCCTCTTCCCCAGGGGAGTTTGCCTTGGAGGTCACCACTGAAGCTGAAGTTTGGGGAGTGAGAGATGCCTGACCAGAGCACATGAGAACAAATGAGGGGAGAAGAAGATAGAAAGGAGTACATCCTGTCCCACCGAGCCTTCTGGACAATATTCCCACTCAGAGCAGCAGATACAGAGAGAGGATCATATGGCCAAGCCCAATATGAAATATGGCTACCCTTGCTGATCCAAGGCCTTTCGGGGTCACCAATGGACAAACAAAGTCAGGATTATACCCTGTCTGGCCCAACCACACCATGGCAAAAAAAAACTATGGTGTGCAACAGAGCATGGAGCTTCAGATGGAATGCCAAGGATATACTTTGGGGCCAGGGTGTGGCACCTCATCCGACTCAACCAGGGGCGACTCAACCAGGGGACACTCCTGGAGGTTAACAAATAGACCTTAAACTACTTACATGTTTTTATAATGTTATTATTTTTATATTTTTACATATATATATATGACACTGGGGCTTTTTTGCTGATGTTATCATTGTTATATTTTCTTGAGTTGCTTCATCTTAGGATGCCTTTTTTGTACATGTTGTTTTCTCTGCAAGTCTACCTAGATAAAATAGGCTGGATGAACAGTCTGGAGGTGAAAATGACAGGACTGATGGTTCCAGGGTGGACATGGGAGAAGGGGAGGTGGTGGTGTTGACCTGCCCAGGGATAAGGGAATTACAAGTGATTCAAAGTCAGTGACAAGGTGGTGTGAGAGGTCCGATAGGGATTGATCAAGACTAATGTAACAGAGAGAAAATACTGAAACCTAAATGGAGGTTGAGTGTGATGGTGGGACAGGAGCAGGTATATGGAAATAGAGGAAATAACTGGGGAGTAAGGGGCATTTATAGAGGTTTAAATAAGGCACATACATAGGTGCACATAATTATATATGACAAGGGGGAAATAGATCAACATCCACAAACTTATAGGGTTAGTATTAGGACAGCAGATGGGCATTGGACCTCCACTCAAGTACTTCCTCAGTGGAAGAACATTTTGTTCTATTAAATTGGCATTTCATGATATGCACCTCCCTGACACAATCACTGAAAACAAATGTGTGTGCATAAGCAACTGTGGTAAAGAAAGTTGATGGTGGCTGGCTAGCCAAAGATATAGTGCCTGGGGTCTTAAAGGCTTGAAAGTAAACAAGTGACCACCCAGCTCAGAAGCAACAAAGCCCACATGGAAGAAGCACACCAGTTTGTGGGACCAAGAAGTGTCAAAAGGATCAATTATCAGGTTTCAAGAACTAATACTCATAACATTATATACTCACTTTCCTGATATGATTGCTGATGACAAATATGTACATAAGTAAATGTGATGAAGAAAGTTGATGGTGACCCAGCTATCAAAAGATACACCATCCAGGGTCTTAAAGGCTTGAAAGTAAAAAGCGGCCATCCAGCTCAGAAGCAAGCCCACATGGAAGAAGCACATCAGCCTGTGTGACCGTGAGGTGTCTAAGGGATCCAGTATGAAGCATCAAAAATTATATCATTATAAATGAGGGGAGTGGTGCAGATTGGGTACCCAAAGCCCACCAATAAGTGAAACGGCATTCTCTTACAGAGAGGTTGCAGCAAGGAGATGAGCCATTCAAGGTACAGTGTAGTAGCAATGAATGTGCAACAATCCTCTGGTTTCCAAATGCTTCCTCCCATTGACTATCATGATCCCAATTCTACCAGACAGATCCAGCTAGACCAAGTGATGTACATTGGAGTTGGAAACATGGGGAATTTAAGATAGATGATCCCTCGGGACTAGTGGGGGGAGTGGTGATACTGGGAGAGTGGAGGGATGGTGGTGTAGAAAGGGGGAACTAATTTTAAGCATCTGCATATGACCTCCTTTCTGGAGTGAGGAAAATGGGGGTGGGGCTAAAGGGACACATTGGACAATGTAGGTATGGAAAGGTAATAACAATTTGTAAATTATTAGGGGCCCATGGGGGAGAGGAAATATGGGGAGCTAGAATTTTTTTTAAAAAAATAAGAAGAACTGGAGGAAAGGGAGAAAGAGGAACTTATAGCAAAGGCTCAAGTAGAAAATATTTGGAAATAAATGTGGCAACATGTGTACAAATATGCTTAATACAAATGATGTATTGAATGTTATAAGAGCTATAAGAGCCCCCAATAAAATCTATATATTTTTAAAATATAGGACCAACTATTAGATTTTATCAACCAGCTCAGATCTTTGAAGAAGATAAACAGAATTCATGAGTTTATTCAAACTTTGTGGAAAAGTAGACTTTTTGAAAATATTAAGAGGTGATAACACAGTTTCACAAGAAAAATCCCAAAGAACCAGAGATGGTAAATATTAAAGTTAATATCATAATCCTCTTCATTTCCTAGCATAGCCATTGTAGAGAAATCAGAAATTATGCTTCAAAAATAGATTTATTTTCTCACAGGTCTAGAGACTGAAGGTTCAAATTAGAATCACAGTTATGGTGATTCTTCTAGGAGTCTCTCTTAGTTTCTTTCTGGTGTCTGCTGACACATGACTTTTCAACTCACATCACCCTTCTCCATGTACATCTCAGTCTCTATTCTGGTTTCTATAGAATTCAGAAGTTATAAAAACCATTCTACACAACAAAAATCAATCAAACAAACAAAAATGCACAATTTCTAACAGGGTCATATTTATAGGGTGAAAATTCCACATACATTTTGGGAAGATACACTTTAATTTATAATAACAGACTATATGAATATGTGATTGCTCTCCTCTCATTTTATTTAAGAGATGTAAAACAATATAAAGTAATAAGTATGATAATTTAGTATTGGATTTGTAACGTAGGTATAATTGGTATAATACTGACACCTTAAAATGACTAAAATGGTGGGAATCAATTTGGCGATATCTAAAACAGAAATCAATACCATACAACCCAGCAATCCCTCTGCTGGGCAGATACACAGAAGAGGTAAGAAACAAAGCACGGCCAGAGATCTGTACTCCAATGTTCATTGCAGAACAGTTCACAACTGCAGGAGTTGAAAACAACCCAAATTTCCATCACCAGATGAATGGGTTTAAAAGCTGTGGTACATACTTAATGGAGCACTACACATCGCTGATAAACAGTGGTGAACGCATGAAGCACATCAGTGCATGGGAAGAACTGGAGGAAATTATGCTCAGCAAAGTAAACCAAGCACAAAAGGACAAGTACAACATGAGTCCGCTGAGGTAAGTTTTAAAAAAAATGCTAACGGGCATACAAAAAAGCTACTATATACAAAGATTCCTGGGGCGAGATCCAGGTAGTATGGTAAGGGCTAGACTAAATCCAGAGATACATATGGTAGCCAACTGGAAAGGAGGGGTGGGGAAGAAAAAAGAGAGATGAGTAGTGGGAAAACAGGGCATGAACCCATCCACAGGGAGGGTAATTTTTATATCTCCACAGGGAAAGAGGTACCAGACTTCAACCTGATGCTCAAAGATATGAATGCAGCATATAAGCATGAAGTGGGGATCCCATAGAGAGGCCTGAGGGGCCAGATCTAATCCCAACTACATGGACAGCTGCTCCTCCCCC